>MJGA01000055.1:0-105265 GCA_001910725.1 Phanerodontia chrysosporium
CACGCGGGCATAGACACATCTCCGGAACGCGTATTCCTCATCGCCCAGCTATGTCGAGGTATAGCTGCTGGACTTTCATGAATAACTTGGAAGGGATGTCGGAGCGGCGAAGGCCCCACGATTTGCGACACGCCGAACAGATTACACGTAAGTTAGCCTATCTGCCTTGCAGTGACAATAAAATCTATAGAGCGAGGCATTAGGGACGCAAGGATGAACAGCACACAAGACAACATACTTGTCAAGCGCGGCGACATCGCCAACGTGCACTGGCACGAGACACCGAGTCGGCGAGACCGGTTGTCGAAGCCACGTCGTGTCCGTGAACGACGGGCGTGCGACGGTCTCGCCAAACGTCAAACGGTGCACAGCATAAGCCCTTTCAATCTGCTGGCGATGAGTGCGAAGGCTGCGAGTGCACCCGCGTAACCGAGGATCAGCAGTGCCGTACTGGATGAACAGCTCTGCGACCACTGCGCAGTCGAGAACAGCGATGTGCCAGTCAGTGCATTCATGGCTGACATGAACGGGATATGCACCAGTTCGGTTTGAACAGACGGCTCTTGCAGCATGGAACATGTTGTCTGTGGATAGGTCTTCAGAGATGATGATGGTCAAGAACAACGTACACCAGCGCTTAACTAGGCTGGAGTCGGACAGGCAGCGTATGGATCATCAAGAGCGTAAGCTCTGAATTGCATGGGTAAGACATTAAGATAGAAAAGGTGGGAAGTAATAAGTGATACGGGGAAGCAATACACCTAGTCGTACATGTAAGAATAATCAGATTCGACCTCTATCTGCAACTCGGGCTTCGGCGGTACGACGCGCATGTTCTCTGGCGCCCTCATCAATATACCCTGACTGCGATAGCCAAGTCCTCACGCCAAAGATCGCTAGAGTTGGAGGGGATGGCATGCAGAAATTGCTGGGCATCCGATAAGCACTGTTCGAGTCGCTGGCGATCTGCATCACGGTGAATCTCTGACTCTGGCCGAGCAAGCCATGAAGGCATCTGCAGTGCAACAGAGCTCACTAAACGCGTATCAGCACCGATGTGGGCAAAATGTGATCACGCCACTCACTTCCATCGTTTGACCTCAACTCGAATAGTGGTCTAATTCGCGATGATCGCCTCTCTTGTTGCCAAGCCGCGTCGTCTCTTTCCGTTTCTGGTTGCATAAATAATTCGCGGCACAGTCAAGAGATACCATAGCGTGAGGAACAGGCCCCAGGTACAGTTTGCGGTAGAAGGTGCGCAACGGGCCTGACCAAGACATGTCTTCAGACTGCGCTAGAAAGGCGTTGAAGTGCCCTTCCCTACGAATATCAAGGACGTTGATTGGAGCTTCGTTCAGACGTCGTCGCCGTTGTCTTCTATCGAGATATATGTCGACAGCCTTGCGCACGATAGCTAGCTGCTCGTCTGTGTGAGCCGGAAGGTCGGTCGAAGTGTCGTCACCTTCAACTGCCTCGTCGCTATCACCGACAAATGCATCAGGAGCTGATCCCTTGTGATCAAGCGGAGCCCTGGGATATCCAGACGCGTCCATCGCCTCTTTGTTACTGGTTGTGGCCACAGGGCCAGGCTCGTCTATGCAAGTCGGAGGGCGATGGACTGCAGGGAAGGGTCTGAGACCATGACCCCAGGTAGGAGCAATGCAGGGATATCGGTAGGGTGACTGTATACAAGACGTCGGAGGCTTTTGGGAGGGAAAGGCATTAAAGATTCCTTTCGACGGTCTGCCAGCTGGATCATCTCGCCGACAGAGAGTTCGAACGAGTTCTTGCGTACGATGTCCATGACTTGTTCCCAGTGGATCGCGGTAAGCAGCCTGTGATACATCCAGTGCGGTTGAAGTTGTTTGAATGATGTTCCAAGGTGTCGAAGGGTATGATGAATAGCAGTCGAGATCTCCAGTTGTTGGACATTATACCCCACTATTTGAATTGAGTACAAGCTCTGAAGCACGTGGACGATTATCATACCTAGAGCTATATTCTGGCATCTACAAGATGACCATGACTCATGTCAGTAGCCAACATTGGCGGCTTCACGGTAACGAAAGGACTTACATGCGCGTGATATAGATGCACCGGGTCAGATACGGAGGCCGGGATGATGTAGACGGGAACATATGCTCTGTTCCTGGTCAGTATCTCCCGAGCCTCGAAGGCGAGTAACTTACCCATCTCAGAACCGGTGTAGAGTCTCCCCAGAATAATCGCGATAGTCGCAACATAGTCTGTAATGAGACTGGGGGTTTTGGGGGGCGCAAATGGATCTCGGAGGAATCCAGCAACGCTGAGAAGCCATGTACGGGGCAAAACGGTTCCATGGATATGGGATGGGGAATGCGCTCGGTAATTCACAACAAGGGCTGCGGAGATCGTGTCCAGGAGATCGCATAGGACAGAAGCATCGATAGGAAGCCTCTGTAGCACTACGTGCCTAATCAAATACTCAGCAGCTGCGCTGGTGTTTGGTTGAAGGAAGACTCACTTCAGAAGCCTAGTACAAGCCAAGATACCTCCAGGACTGCCGTTAAAGAAGGCCAATAAGTCGTGTGTCAAGTGAACACTATCAGGTTGGTGCGAAATCCAGACAGGGAACGGTCCTGCAATGCAGGGCAGCCTGCGCGCATAAGGAGGGCTATCGGACCTTGCGGAGGTTCGATACAAGGTGAAGTAGCGGATGAGACTAGTCAGGAATCCTTCTGGAACAGACTTGATCCCTAAGTCGGGTGCATGGTCGAAGAATGTGTCGTAGAGCCATTTCACGGCTACGAGCAGTTGGTTGCAGGTCTTGCCTTAGTCGTCAGCTTTCCGAATAACGGCTGCCATGACCGATACAGGCACGATAGCCACCACCTGAATGAAGAAGTCAAGCTAGGTGCTACCAGTAGTGAGACTCAACATCCTCACCGGTGTTGATCCCATCGTTCCATCCACCGCTCCGCGCTGCTTGCATTTTCATAAATCTGCATTTGCAACAAAACAAGGGACGACAGCTGTTCATGGTGCTGGGAAGGTCGTTCCAGGCTACATGCGGTCGCGTGCAGCATCCTTCGTCCCTGAATTTGCAGTAGTTGTCTATAGCGAGATAGATACAGGGCGGTGACCAAACTGATGAGAGCTTGCACGCTTCATTTTCCGCACGAACACTGTTGAGAAGGCGATGTTGCAAAAAGCCGCGAACAAAGCGTTCCATAGCGTAGACAGGAACCTGGATCCCTTGGTGCGGGATGTCGCCATTGCAGTAGCGAGCCCGCACCAGCTCATCGGCAATAACAGTGCCAGGTTGCACGACATACATCCTGGACTCTGCGTTAGCGTAGAAGTTGAGTAGTCTCCGAATGTCGATGTTGTCGCATGCATGGCGTGAGTAGGCCAGGGATCGCAGGGCGTGAGTGTACAGTGAGAAAAGTTGCAGCATGTGGCCGAGTTTATCGGGATTGTCAGACTTGAACTCTGTGAACACTGTATCGGCCGAGAAGACATAGTCGAGACAAAGTACCGTGCAAGCTTCATTGCACGAGGCAAATCGACGCCCGAGAATGCTGAGCTCTTCTCTGCTGCCGGATGAGATTGCAGAAAACATCGAAAGCTAACGGAAGCGCAACAATCTATGAGTGGCCGCATATTGCAGAAGCAGCTGGCTCCATACCTGGTCCCTCTCCATGTTTGTCAACGTGTACTGCTTCAAGTTTTCCGAAAGACCCAATAGCTCATGGACATGCACATCATTATGTGAGGGGCACATGCCAAGAGCCATGATTTTCCAAAACTCATCAAGAATGCACTCGCATGCCCGTCGCACGCTTGAGGGGTTTAAGTCCCCAGCCTTGAGAAAGAGTCTGATAGCTTGGTCAATTTGTCCGAGCTGTACGTGAATCTCGGCAGCATCGGCATGGCGGTGATGGCTTTCATACAGGCTTGCACGAGCGCCGTCAAGGCCGTAAAGGTCAGTAAAGTCGGCAACCTCTTTGACCGAGTCGAAGAGCTCCTCTGCCTTGCTGCAGGAAGTTAGTCTCCAACTCGAGAAAATCATATGAATGCGCTCACCTGATCTCCCCAGATTTAAGGTAATACAACTTTGATACATCGACTATGTTTTCGACGACTATTGGTTGCATCTCGTGTCCGTGGGTCTTCGCCAGCCGAACCGCGTTGTCGAAAGAGCCTGCTGCACGGTAGTGTGTGGCTGAGAGATCGTAAGCAGCTGCGCATTCGAAGAAGTAGGCTGCACTCGAGTCATCGCCTGCGCGGACGAAGCATTCTGCACAAATGCGGTGATATGCCTGCTTGGTCTGCGCATTCTCGACAAGTTCTGCAACTCCTTGGAAGGCCCTGGCTGCCTTTACGAACGAATTGTTGTCGCCAGAAGAATTTGGCGACTCTTGTTCCTCTGCGAGGTCTCGTAGATAGTACGCTTCTGCGATAGACCGTTCGCGCACCATGCCGGCTCTCTGATATGCATGTATAGCTTGCAGATAGTTCTTGTTGCTGAAGTACTTTTGAGCAGCAGAAGCCCACTCTGCGCGGGAGGAGGCCGCAGCGAGGCGAGGTACGGGAGAGCCCGGGACCCACGTCGAGATCTCGTTCCGGTGCTGCCAAAGAAGCTAATAATAACGGTTGCTTAGGGACGTCGCAGACATAGCATCTGGGAAGCAACGTACGCGCATAGGCTCTCCCTTCTCCGAATAATCGATGATCCAGAGGTTCAAGCGAGCCCTGGTAGCCGCAACATACAGAGACTTGAGCTGCAGCCAGGCACACGGATCAGTGATGCTACTTCGTCAAAACAACTGTAACACACCTCACGACAAAGGCCGTGGTGTTTGATTTCATCGAAGGTGGGACAATGGATTGTCATGCCGTCTGCCTCGGCTAGCACAAGGCGCCACTGAGAAGCTCCGACCGTTGAGTCCGCAAAGAAGTTGTATAGGACAACCTGAGAGGGTTGAGACCAAGCGAAGCCGCCAAGGCATGGATGACTTACATCTTCGAACTCCAGCCCTTTGGTATCGTCGAGAGTCCTGCATGCGCAGTTGAGCGTTCAACCTCGGGCACCCATGAGAGAGATGGCATACATGATGATGCCTATGTCACCTAGTTCCTCATACAACCTTTTAACTTCTTCAGGATCTCTAACGATGATGCCTGTAGATTATCAGTACAACAAACAAGGATGTGCACATTGAACACACATTGCTTTGCGCCGAACTCGATTGCACAACCGCTATACAGCGCATTAGTCATGACACGATGTACTGTTAAAATTGTTCACTCACCTATCGTCCGACAGGAATTCATCGAATCGTGGTGTCGCGCCACTGCCGCCACTAAAGAATGTGGGCTTGAGGCCGTCCATGAGACCCTTCTCCTCTTTCAGCGAATCGATCGTGTATGGCCAGAACCTCGAAATTAGCCGGACGATCGTGTTCGCACACTTGACGATTCCTCCGTGGGAACGGTAGTTCTTCGTCAGCTGAAATGTCTCCGAGTTCGATGCCTTGCTCCCCTTCTATCGCGGCGTTCAGCACTCGGTCGATCCCTGGCTAAAAGACGTCATGCTCGCACCTCCAACCTGTACATGAAAGCTTTCAACTCATTGAACCGGAATGAGCTTCCTGCGCTGATCGTCTGAGCTGTGTCGCCTGCCCAGAACACACCGTCTGGCCGTTTACATATGAAGCGCAAGACTAGACAGGCATGAGCAAGGTTGTAGGCACCGCGGGACTAAATGGGGCGAACTGAAGGTATCCACTAGGAGATTGTCTTGGACTTCGTCGATGTAGCTGACATGACTCTCCAATTAGCTCATCATTTAAACAAGAACCAGCTGCCTTACATGTAATCCACCTTCTTCCCAGGAATTCCATGTTGCAGAAGGTTCTGAATGAGCGCGTGCGTCCTTCACCATCGTCAGTTGTCAGTCCCAGCTGACATCGATGCCCAACTAAATACATTACCTATCAGCGGCGTCCGCCTGTCCTGCCCTTTTTTTGGCCTTGACGTAAGACTCAAAAAGACTGTAGACGGTCTCGCGATTTCCGCTGAAAGCCGTGACCCGATCGCTGAGGGTTCCGTAGCTTTGCCTGTCCAGAACGCCGTTCCCACTCTTTAACGCGAGCTCCGAGCCCTTGATGGTACCTGCCGTGGATTAGTCAAGCAGCAGCTAGCCGACTCAACACTCACCAATAAATTCAGAATAGACTGAAGAAGGCTCTGTGTATGGCGTATTTAGCGTGGACGGAACGAGATAACGTGGCGCAGACTCACCGAGCCCCTTGGTGAGTCCGTAAGGGAGCTTCCGCCAGAATGACTGGAGAAATGTGCGATACGATATCAGATTATCGGGAACGCGTCGCAAGCTCTCCTGACTTTGCGTTTCCGTGTCTCTCTGGAAGAGCCGTCCTTTACTTGATCCCTCTTGCTCGTCGACGAGCTTGTTGAAATCAGCAGCAAGGAGTCGATAGAGCTAAGGAGGGTCAGCTATCCTTGATCATTGTATGATACCGTAGAGCCGTACCTGGTCAGTCGTTAGGAAGAGAGGAAAATGGTCCTCTGTGAGATCCGAGAATTTCTGGGCAACAAGCTATGATGACGGGCCTCCTCATCCTTGTCCACCATAGCAAACTCCGCACTTCCGTCACGGCATCTGTCGACATTAGGGGATTGCGGCATAGCGTGGCCTTCAACCTCGACGGCGAGCACCATCTTCTTGAAATACTCTTCAACCTTCTCGGCAAGCGACCGCGACTGCGTCACGAAGAGCTGCCGAGGTCTCACTACCACCGCATCTACGTCTAGGTCGTCCTTGAAGGTGCGATACATCCGTTCAATGCCAATCATCTTGAATACCATGGTTGTCGTTTTCCTAGAGGACCACCGTCAGACCTATTCGCCCCTCGGGAGCCATTCACTACCCTACCCTGTGCCACTACGCCCGTAGACGAAGCACGAGCCAGGGTGCTTGACGATCATTTGCTCTTGAGGCCTAGATAGACGATTTGATACTTAACTGTTGTACAAGCATAGTAATAACGTACGACATGTAGAAAGGATGGTTGATGTCCTTGTCCGAGATAATACCTTGAATAGTCGGTAAGTCGTACCGCCACAACACGTCGTACAAGGATTGGATATACCATTCAAGAATGCCTGTCGAAGGAGTAGGCATTAGACCCGCCATTCGCCCTAAGAACACCCCAGAACATACCTGAGAGAACGGAACAAACTTATCGGAGCTATCAGGGAGGATGTGGAAAACTTGAACAATGGATTTACACAGTGTGAAGCCCTCGGACTTACCGCAAAAGGTTTTGGAGCTGCGAAAATGCTTAGATGAGAGTCTGGACCACGGACATAGTATCAGACGTACCTCCTGCTTGTCATCAGCGCTGAGATCAGGGTATTGCAAACCAAGCTCCTCGCTGTCGTCGTCTTCTTCGACAGCTCCCGAAAGCCATACCGCAGGCAAAATGACGTCGCTTCCCGGGGTTCTCGGGCTGCTACGGTAGATGCACCTATGAAGAAGGCCACCTGAATCCGAGAAAATGCGGTTTGTCAGGTGGCAGAGACCCACCTTTTGCGATACTCCCGGCCGCCATTCGCCGCTGAGCGTGACACGGCATCCCAAAAGCGCTTTCCATGCATTTGAGCATGGGTATACACTCCGTAGATGTGAAGAACTAATCGTCGTGAGCGACACAACCAGGGGGATGCTCATCTGAATGTGTTACCTTGAGCGACCACCTAGAGAAACCAGCGTTGAGATTGAATAACGCAGATACAAGGTGCTATGGTCGAACTTACATCGGAATCATACTCTTGTTGACAGTCGACACGGTACTGCAGGGGTTGAGACACGCCGGTACGGCTAGATGTAAGGATCGCTCACCACTAGCCGCGTATCGCCGGTCATCTTCGCTTCGAAAATCGGCAGCCCGCTGTCAGACCCAATGAGACGTTTCTGGTTGTCTGCTGAGAAGTGACCGAGCGAGAGTTCCCTGGAGGCGTTGCGTCAGATGACAGGTCGAAGAGAATTGGCGCGAGCGTACTTGAGCTTCTTGATGATAATGTCAAAAAGCTTCGGATCCTTCTTACGTGTATCGCGAAGGTCCTTCTCCGCGCGCTGTGGCACGACAAGTCTCCATGGCCCGAATCCGTCAGGGCTGTCGAAGTAAAGCGCGGCCCTCAACGGCTGCACCGTTGGGTAAGCAGACGGAAGGCCCGGCTCTACTTCAACAGTGGTGAAAGTATCTTCGACTGGGGCAGGAACTTGCGCGTCCCCAGTTGCTGCCTGTGCTTGTTCAGCGGATATGGTAGGAATGTAACGAAGTCGGACGTGTTCCGCATGTTCAGATGCCCGCAACGCATTGAGATAGTTCTGTGCGGCGGTTGAGATATGATAGCCAGGTCAGAACTGAGGTTTACGTACCAGGAGGATAAAACGCTGGTCTTGGAGGATTTGACGAGATAGATCAAGTGCATCCTCCCTGCTCTGAGGGGCAGCCCGAATCCCAAACCTCAAGAAGGGTCCCTCGTCGACGCTTGGCTTCCTCTCTGCCCGTCTGGCCTTCTTAGTTTGCTTCTGCGAGGTACGCTTCGACTGGCGTATGTCTTGATGAGATACGGGCTCCTCGGGATCTTCCATGCAGCAGATTATCGCCAAGGCGGCGACGACGGGGCGTGCTAGCGCCACATCGCGCTGGGACTGATCGAATGCAGGAACCTGGAATGAGCCGCAATAGATAGATAACTCTTGAAGGAGTCTGCATCCCAGTGATGCGCAAAAATCGGCTGCGGTTGAAGGGAAGGTTTCGAGCAGCCAGGAAAGGAGCACGTTGTAGGACTCCTCAGACAAGGCTAGAAAATAGAATGAGCAATTTATCGCCCTGTAGGGCAGCTATCACGTACCATTGACAAACAGTTCAAAAAGGCAGGGTATATCCAAGATATCTTCGAGCAAGTGCTGCGTATCGATGGCAGGATTGACGAGGTGGCTCTCGAGGAGACCTATGGCGCCCTCAAACGACACCTCGTTCCGCATGATCTCGGGGTCAAGCAGATTCATGTCCAGTTTTACATGAATCCGCTTGTCTTTGGTGGGTTGTTCAGTGTTTAGTCGCATGGTAGTGTGGCCGTTGTACGATGGTATTGCCGTGGAAGTTCGGTGCGTTCCATCACTCGCGAGGGCAAGCTTTATGCTGGGCGGGTCCTGCCTCATGTATGGGAACGTCCGAAGAGCACTCTGTCCTCAAATGGAATACTCAATCAGCTAAGAGGGCTATATAAGGTCTAGGAATGATCAAGCTTCAAGCTTCAAAGATTGTACAGCAAGTCACTTGCCAAAGCTTGTACGAATAGGCGCACGATCCTCTTGATGTCTGTATAAAGCGTGATGCGCTATAAGTAAGATATCCATGTCGCACACAGTGTACATCGAACATGTAAGAGTAAGAAAGACTAGGCTCGTCGTGCCAAAGGCTGAAGCTTGAAGTGGATCATGGCGAAGACTCGGAGTCGAGAACGCACCCTTCCCGCCGGCCTCGAGCATTCCCCGCGTCTACGTAAGGCAGGCAGATCTCACGGTCGTGAGCGAGTGCGGCAGGTGCAATCATCCTCAAAGCTGCACGTTAGCAATCTCTACACACCTTCGTCAGTCGTCTTCACTGTCTTCCGTTCTGTAGGTACACTGCCTACGACCAGAAACCCACTTCCACGACCGTACACGAATCAACATGGCAGAGACACCTGAACTCATCCGCATTCCGAACCCGCCACTACCTACAGTCCGCCAACCCGCGTCCTACGACGAGTTTCGCGGAACGGGAACACCGCTGATTATCGACAATGGCTCCACGAACCTGCGCTTTGGGTTTGCTACCTCTAGCAGCCCTGTAAGCGTGCCAAATGTCATTGCCAAGTTCAAGGACAGGAAGCAGAACCGGCCCTTGATCCTTATGGGGGAAGCGGTGGACATCGAAAGTGGGGCCAGGAGTCAGGCGAGGTATCCTTGGGAGGGCGATGTCTTGTTGAACTTTGACGCGTTGGTGAGTGCCGTTCTCTGGCTTTGGCTCGCGTCAGGTGGGAGATTGCCCTGACCCCTTGGTGTGGCGCCTGTGTACATCGCGTCCACTGAATGGATTGGTTCCCATTTCGCCGCCTTGCATGCTATTCTGTGGATCAGGAAGTGACAACAGAATAACCAGTGATTATGCGGGGACATAGGAGAACGCTTTGGATTATGCTTTCATCCACCTCGGAATCGACACCCCCACAATTGAACATCCCGTGTTCATGACGGAACGACTAGCCTCCCCGCTTCACTCTCGTGCATGTGAGTGTCTTCGAACTTCATATTACGTGTATTCTCAATGGTAGGCTCGTAGTAACGTCGGAGCTCCTGTTCGAGCTCTATTCCGTCCCGTCATTGGCATACGGCGTCGACTCTGTGATGTCCTTCTACCACAACAACTTGCCTTCTCCCCCAGTTCCATTCACCTCTGATGGTATTGTCTTGTCCTTCAATACCGCCTCAACATCCGTGATCCCTATACTGAACGGTAAGGGGATAATGAGCCATGCAAAGCGGTATGTGCCCCGTGCTATACCTTTGCTCAATGTCTTGACGCGTCGTTCAGGATACCATGGGGCGCAACTCAAGCGAATGAGTACCTTCTCAAACTGATACAGCTGAAATACCCGACTTTCCCTACGCGCGTCACCACCGCTCAAACAAACGTGGGTTACCCCTTCACCGCGCGTCAACTGGCATACTCACGCACTTGCAGTGGCTATTCCAAAACCTCTGCGAATTCTCCGTGGATTACACCGGTCTGTTGCGGAGACTGAAAGACCCAGCGCAGATGCGAGCACACGAGAAGGTCATACAGTTCCCGTTTGCTGCTCCGGCCGCGGAAGAAAAGACGGAAGAGGAGCTGCAGAAGATCGCAGAACGCAGAAGGGAACAAGGTAGGAAGCTCCAGGAACTGGCTGCGAAAGCGCGCGAAGAGAAGGTAAGCAACTGTCTGTCTGGGACAAAAACCGTGGACTTAAAAGCGACGAAACATAGCTCCAACAGAAGGAGGCGGATTTGCAGTACCTCACGACCTTGCGAGAGAGACGCGAAGAGGAGAACAAGAAAGACTGGGCTGTATGTTTGTTTCAGCTATCGGATGCTCATATGCTGAGAATTAGCTCCATAGAACACGCTAAGGGAGGAGGGATTTGACAACGATGCCGCGCTTGATGGTGCCATTAAGAAACTAGAGGGTGACCTTAAGAAGGCGCGCAAAAAGGATGCGGACGGCGATGAGATGCAGGAGGAGCCGCCAAGCTTCCCGCTCGTCGATGTCCCGGACGAAGAGGCATGTCCTACAGCCCAAGCATGCTCCCTGTTGCTGATCTTGGCTTGCAGCTCGACGAGGAAGGGCTGAAAGAGAAGAAGAAGCAGCGCCTCATGAAAGCCGGGTTCGAGGCGCGTGAACGCGCGCGCAAGGAAAAAGAGCGTGAGCGCGAGGAGCGTGAGGCCGAGGAGCGCAAAGAGGAAGAGGAGCGTGAGCAGGACCTCGGGGCATGGGCGACGCGGATGCGCAAGGAGCACGAGGCGATCATGAACAGGATCAAGGAGCGCGGACGGCGCAAGGCCGCGCTGAGCGACCGCAAAAGTGCCGCGGCGCAGGCGCGTATGAAGAGCATCGCGAACCTTGCTGCGGACGAGCGCGTCCCCAAGCGGAAGAGGAAGACGGGCTCAGGTGGGCCTTGTTTCCTTGGTGAAGTTGAGCGAATATTAACTGGCTCGCGCAGAGGACACGTTTGGCGCAGACGATGCTGACTGGGCCATTTACCGCAAGATTGTACGTGCATTCGTACCACGGGTGTCGTCAGGCTAACGGGTCTGCAGAACACTGCGGCAGAGTCCTCAGACGAGGAGGAAGACCTCGTCAACCTCCAGACCGTCGAGCAGAAGCTGCTGGCGTTCGACCCGACGTTCACGATGGAACACACACATGCATCGCTGACGTCACAACGAGGCGCACTCATGCAGGCTTTCAGGCCACAGTACGATGAGGGCAACGTCGAAGGTAACTTTCTCAACCTGCTGATCTCGCACGAGGCCTGAGCTGTCTCGACAGGCAAGGCCCGCATCCACCTCAATGTCGAGCGGTGGCGTGTCTGCGAAGCCTGGTTCTCGCCAAGCATGGCGGGCGTCGACTCCGCGGGGATCGGCGAGGTCCTGCAGAACATCCTCGGACGCTTCTCCGACGCCGAGAAGGGGCGGCTCGTGAACGTACGTCGCGCGCTCCTCTGCCGCCTTCCGAATCCCACTTATGACGCCCTCTAGAACGTGTTCGTGACGGGCGGCCCGTCGCAGCTCAAGGGCCTCATCCCGCGCCTGCACTCCACCCTGCGGCCGATCCTCCCGCCGGACATGCCGCTCCAGATTGTGCGCGCCGCGGACCCATTCAACGACGCCTGGCGCGGCATGGCGGACTTTGCGCAGACGGAGGAATTCCCGCGCGTCAGCGTCACGAAGGCCGAGTACGAGGAGTGGGGCGGGGAGCGCATCAAGCGGTGGTGGGGCGGCAACTGGAATTCGTCGGTCCCGGTGTGAAACAGCTCGACCGGGTCTAGTCTACGATAACAGAGCAGATCTTTGTTGTTCCGGATACGGGAGTAATTTCTTGGTGTAAAATAATAGGTTAGAGTGAAGTACATTGAGAGAAGACCGACCGCTGGCAAGAGGCACGACAGGGAATCATCCATACAAAACACACAAACAAGGGAAGTACGTTGTCCATGTTGAGTTCTATTAACAGCAAGAACCGCTCGTTTGCGTGGCGGGCTGGTTGACTTGCACCGAGCTTCCACCGGTTGCGCCGCCAGCGGGGCCACCTGCGGCTGAGTCCGCTTGTGAGTCGATAAGCCGCGTCTTGATGTCCCTGTGGTGTACTGCATTCGGCCGTCGCCCGCAAAGCGAGGGATGACGCACGCACCTTGCCAGCGTAAAGAACGCCTCCTCTACACCCTCGTTGACCTTCGCGGACGTCTCCATGAACTTGATGCCAAGTTCCTCTGCGAGTGCCCGGCCCTGCTCCTCCGTCACAGCGCGCTTGTCCGTCCAGTCGGACTTGTTACCGATGAGAATCTTGTTGACGCCTTCCGAGGCGTGCTGCTCAATGTTGGCGTGCCATGTCTTGATGTCTGCGGCGGACTAGGGGTAAGCGCACAGCCCAGGTGGAGCACGCGGGCAGACGCACTGTTGAATGACCGCTCGTCTGTCACGTCGTACACGAGGAGGATACCCATGGCGCCGCGGTAGTACGCTGTCGTGATCGTCCGGAAGCGTTCCTGTCCTGCAGTGTCCCACTGCGAGAGGGCGTCAGTCGGGCGAGCATATAGGACGTCATCGTCGAGCGGCCGCCACATACAATCTGGAGCTTGATGCGCTTGCCGTCGAGCTCAATCGTCCGAATCTTGAAGTCGATGCCGATCGTCGTGATGAACGAGGGTGTCCATGCATCGTCACAGAAGCGCAGCAGCAGGCAGGACTTGCCGACACCTGGACGGCGCAGAGCAATGGGTGAGCAGCAGTCAAGCCTGTGAGCAGCGTCCAGGGCTCACCAGAGTCACCAATAAGCAGGAGCTGACGGTTCGGGCGGTCAATGCAGGGTCTGCAGACATGGGACGCACGGGCAGTGCTTACCTTGATCAAGAAGTCGTAGTGAGGCGGCGGCATGGTCCTGTGATTCCACGGAAATTGAGCAAAATGTGGCACAAAGTCCTACGAGCGGGGTGCCGAGTTTCCTAACCGATTGTGAGATGGGTGACGAGGGCGGAGGCTGGCCGGATAGTGGAGGTGGAGAAGGCGAGACCTGGGTGGGACACCGCTGCAGACCCGTCGTACGTGGGGGCAACAAGCGCCGCCACGTGCTCCGCTCTGTGACCGCGTGATGCGCCAAGCGCGCTGCGTTGCCTGCTCAGCGCTAGCGCTCACGGCCATGAGCGTCGAACGTTGAACGCTTGCACTCGTCTTTCGCGACGTTGTAGGTTGACGACGAAGTCACTTCGAGGTTCTGCTATTATTATCTGTCTTACTAGGACCGTACTTTGGCTGCCATGGCATTTTCAACCCTATAGATGAGCACTGGCATATTACTCGGTACGTGACTTGCTGAAGCTCATACCAAGCTCTATATAGCAATGGAGGAGGAACCCACTTGGAACTGCGATCAATATCACACACGAGGAGATAAGGTACATAAGGCGAGAGCAGGAATTCCACACGAGGTATCGTTTTCCCCCAACCAGCTCGACGCAACGATGGAAGGCCCTAAAGCCTTGCACTTGCAACAAAAGCGCGTCAGACTCGACCCGGATATATTCGATGCATCTGCGCTTGCCGACGAGATGAACCTCGACATTGCCGTTGGCATTGTCGAGTCCCATCTCGCCAACGCGGTAGTCGACACAATCCACATCCTGTCCCAACTGTTGGCCCAGAAGGGGCTCTTCGAATACATCGTCTCAGGTGATTTCACGCGCGTTAGGGTGATTAGCTGTACGCTGAGTCTCTCTTCCATCTTCACAGTGCTATCTCCGAGTTCGTATGCCTCCTTGGAAGCGGCCTCTTGTGCAACGTTCTGTACGGCCGCTAAGGAGTTTGGGAGGTGTTTTGCGCATACCTTGCTACAGCACCTTGCAACCTACTTCAGCGCGCATGTCCCGTCGGCAGATGCTTGCAGACACGCAGAGGCTGTCGACTCTGCGCCACAAGCGCTAGGCCTCCTCGCACCCCTCTGCGATGACCTCGCAGAGGCGACAGAGGTTGGAAAAAATGAACAACAAGGCAAGGGCAAGGCTAAGTGCCTCTCGCGAAGTGTGGCGAAGCAGCAGAAGCGCGCAGCAGAGATGCCTTCATTGAACAAGTTAGTCTTCGCACGACTCAATGTCGATAGGCCGACGAGGAGGGACCAAGTGCCTAGAGCTGTGGAGGAGATCCTCGCAGCGCAGAAAGAGATTTTGAAGGTGCGCTCAGTTCTCATGCAGCGCGAATCGTTCACTTACACGACCGCGCAATCTTCAGGACTATCTCCAGGCTCTTCGTAACCCTGTGTACGCCGAATCTATCAGAGACACGTGTATCCCAAAATCCACTACCGCCCCTGCTGTTTACGGGAAGAACTCGAACGAGGTGGAGGCGCGAGACCTACCCTCGTCGGATGCGACCGAAGCACTGAGGGGCGCGCTCTGTCTCCCAAGTGCTGACGGATTTGGAGCGTGGCGCGTCTTCCTGCCTCAACGAGCGCAAAAGGACCTGAAGGTCTTCGGGAAGCGAAATCCGCCGCTATATGAGATCGTCATGAAGAAAATCAGGTATGGCGCTCATGACTCGAATTTCCTTCGGCATATCCTCACTCACTGCGATCAGGGAGCTATCCCATGGGCTCTTCTCTGCGGACAATCAAAAACGACTAGATGGGCCGAGTAACAATAGTGTGCCGATATACGAGGCAAAAATGACCGGAGACACAAGGCTTGTGGTGAGTTCAGTCGTACACCCTGCCGCTCTGCTCCTATATTGACTTCCCCGCAGTATCAAATACACTGTGTGCAGGAGATTGAGTCTGAGGTAAGTCTTCGCTACCCGTCGACAGTCTCTCAATCCATACAATACCGACGCAACTCAGGTCGAGACACAAGGTTTGCGGATTCGGACACTATTGCAGATTCTTCGTCGTTCTGACAGCACATATAGTCATTTGGGTCTACGGAATCTATACCCATGCCCAGCTACACGGCCCGCGCTTCTGGTCTGCTATGTCTCAGAAGATCTCTGGTGCTGGTGCGGAGTATCGACACAGGTGCGCATACAAGCCAGACCCACTACTACCTGGTCTCGTAACGTTTTCCACTAGGTGTAAGCCGCAGCGCTATCGTGGTGGTGCGGCGGTCCTGCCTCTGTCGTGGCCGCCCAAGAAGGTGCATCTTCAGAACGAGGAGATCGACTTACCGGACCTCAGCATCAAGGATAAGCGGGAGGTAGGTGTTGCAGACGACGTTGATATTTCTAAGCTGATAACTTGTCTGCCAACCCCTCAGCTCCAAGCGCTGCTTGTGTAAGTAAACATACACCAAGCAGGTCACACACGAGAGGCTGAATTGACTCGCTCGCAGCTCCGAGAAGTTCGCAGCTTTCACTCAGGTAAGGGCGCAAACGGATCTTCGAGTTTGACTCAATTGACGCGATCTTACAGGATCTACTCTTCTGTTCGCAGCTCTGTCCTCGTAGTCTTATGTGCTGCTCTCACTGATGATACTGTAGCAATTACGCACGACGAGGATGTCGCTCCTCTTTTCCAACTGTCGTATGTATTTAGCGATGACGCGTCCAGAGTCTGAGCTTACTCCGACTCTACAGACCAGAAGAGCAGACAATTGTCCTGCACGCAGGATCTTGCTTCGTCATTGGCCGTAGCGGCACAGGGTGCGTAGCGAGTTCTGTTCAAATCCCTCGTACTCATAGATCGATGACCTGTTAATTCCAGGAAAACTATGACCATGGTAATCAAAATGGTCGGAATCGAGCGAATGTGGAGTATACGACGCCATGCAGGAGCAATACCTCGCCCTCGCCAAATCTTCGTGACCCAGTCCGCCATGCTGGCAGACAAGGTAAAGGAGTACTACGAGAGGATGACCGCTTTCTTCGAGGCCAGAGACATGGTGCGGGATAACCGTGCGTATGCCGTCACGGATGGTCCCGACGGCTACCGGGTGTCTGGGCTGTACGATCATGACGAAGAAGAGGACTATCGTGAGGACTTGCCGAAGAAGTTCTCGGAACTCACCGATGAACACTTCCCACTTTTCCTTACCTACCATCGGGTATGTTCTAATCTGATACTCGGATGTCAGGCGAAATAACAATCTTCCCAGGTTTGCCGATTGCTCGAGGAAGACTTCATGGATATCGACGAAGACATACGCCGGCGGAACCGGGCAACCTCTGATCATGACAGCCAACTGAATGAATATATGCTGCAAAGCCGACCGTCGTTTATCTCCTATGCAACATTCCTGGAATCGTATTGGGCTCATTTCCCGGAGTATTTCACCAAGAGACTCGGTACGTCATGTCCGCGTACGCTGAGCATGGCGCTGTTGACATCGCGGGCCAGATCCTTTCCTTGTCTTTGCGCAATTCATGGGTGCGTCTATTATGGTGGCGTGAAAATGTGTTGGTAACACTTCTCCAGGAGTTATCAAGGGATCCAAGCAAGCACTGAAAAGCAATGACGGATACCTCGATCGAGCGACTTACACGGAGGCCGGTTGCGACAGCAGTGTGCCGAGTAGCTGCAAGGGCGCTATCTACAACTTGTTCGAGCTGTATACCAAGCGGAAAGCGCTCAAATCGGAGTATGATGCAGCTGACCGGTGTGTCTGCTTCTCATCTATATCACAGACTCCAACTGAAGCAAATAGAACACGAGCCTTGGTGCAGCGCCTGCGCCAGAGCGAGACGGTCCTGGGAACGAAGGCCGACTACATGTAAGTGGCTCGGAACAGTGTTGAGCGATATTTGCACTCATACTTGCATCAATTTCGTAGATATGTAGACGAGGTCCAGGATAACTTGCTGGCTGACGCCGAAAGTGCGAACCATTCCTATCTACCCTGCTCTTGCACTCATCCTTCCTCTTCGTAGTATTGCGCACCATTTGTCGACGTCCTGAAGGCATGTTCTGGGCGGGCGACACTGCTCAGACAATCAGCGCGGGAAGCTCCTTCAAGTTCAACGAATTGAAGGATACTATCTTCCAGCTCGAGGTGCGCATGAGATCGCTCTTAGCGTAATAACTTTCTCAACCCGCCACTTAGGGGCAGACAAACGCACATAATCCTGGGTACTTCCACCTGAATCGCAACTTCAGATCCCATTCCGGCATTGTCCAAGCTGCTCAAACCATCATTAGCATCATCGTCAAATTTTGGCGGAACAGTATTGACGTGCTCGAGGAAGAGAAGGGCCTGATTGAAGGCCCCAAGTGTCGCGGAGCAAGGGCTCAACGCTACACGAGGGAGGGCGGATGGGGATAACGACGACGAGGTGCAGCGGAGCGGGTCACGCGGCGACGCACAACTTATGCAGCTGTCCGTATTGACCAAGTGTATTAGCACTAGTAACTACTGTACAAACAACGGGCTTACCTGTCCGTATTGACCAAGAGGTCGAGATGACGGACAGGAGCGAGGGGAGCTACCCTTATATACTACAGGTCCTTTAGGGCAGGCTATACGATTACATAAGCTGATGGGCAGCGCTCAGCATAGCCAGCGAGGCTGCGACGCGGGCTGCGCGGCGAGGCTGTGCTGGGGCTATGTCACGAGGCTGTGTCAGCTGGCAGTGTCTCGAGGCTGCGTCGGGCCGAGGCTGTGTCATCAGGCTGATCAGCTCGGCGTGTCTCGGCGAGGGGAGTCATCAGGGATGACAGTGCCTCCTCGGCGATCCGGGGAACCGGTTGCAAGGCAGACCGGTGATCCGGGCGGTGTCTGAGCGCGCAGCGGGATGCGCTGGCGTCTAGGGGTGATGCGCCATCAGGGCGCTGGCGCTGAGTGGCCAGGCGCTGAGTGTGGGCGGCTAGGACTCCAGACGGCGCGAGGGCTGCTCGCCCGTCGGATTAATCGAGGAAAATGGCCAAAAATCGGCGAAAAATAGGGCGACACCGTCACATCCGTGACACCAAGCCTCTCTTCATCGGCGGCATCGATGACTCAAGGATGCCCCATTTTGATCAGTTCATGCGTAGTGCGAAGTATGTTCCCATGTCGAGATGTCCAAGCGCAGACTAAGTTAGTCTACTCAGCCGAGATGTCCCGATTGAATTTGGGGCCCAACAATGTGAGTACCTTTGACACCAGTTTGCGGCTGGCAATAATCCACTCTATCAGGCATTCTCGTCCGAAATGACGCCGCCAGAGACGAGTTACGCCGCAAGTTCGGTAGTGTTGGGGTCATCTTGTGAGTTTTCTGCATAAAATGGACGTCCTAGTTGCTCATAAAAAGCTCTGTTGCAGGACACCGTACGAAAGCAAGGGACAAGAATTTGAGGATGTAGGTCTTCGATTTGACGATGATCATCCCAGTGTCTGCCATTAACTGTGCTACACAGGTTCTCTTGTACAACTTCTTCTCCGACTCCACCATTGTCGCGGAGCTAGGGCTCAACGCTACACGAGGGAGGGCGGATGGGGATAACGACGACGAGGTGCAGCGGAGCGAGTCACGCGGCGACGCACAACTTATACAGCTGTCCGTATTGACCAAGTTAACATTGAAATAGTAAATACTACACACGGAGGCTTACCTGTCCGTATTGACCAAGAGGTCGAGATGACGGACAGGAGCGAGGGGAGCTACCCTTATATACTACAGTACTCTAGGGCAGGCTGTACGATTACCTAAGCTGATGGGCAGTGCTTGGCATAGCCAGCGAGGCTGCGACGCGGGCTGCGCGGCGAGGCTGTGCGGGGGCTATGTCACGAGGCTGTGTCAGCTGGCAGTGTCTCGAGGCTGCGTCGGGCCGAGGCTGTGTCATCAGGCTGATCAGCTCGGCGTATCTCGGCGAGGGGAGTCATCGGGGATGACAGTGCCTCCTCGGCGATCCGGGGAACCGGTTGCAAGGCAGACCGGTGATCCGGGCAGTGTCTGAGCGCGCAGCGGGATGCGCTGGCGTCTAGGGGTGATGCGCCATCAGGGCGCTGGCGCTGAGTGGCCAGGCGCTGAGTGTGGGCGGCTAGGACTCCAGACGGCGCGAGGGCTGCTCGCCCGTTGGATTAATCGAGGAAAATGGCCAAAAATCGGCGAAAAATAGGGCAGCACCGTCACATCCGTGACATTACCCCCCTCCTAAAACCGAGCGTCCTCGCGAGGTCGTCAGATGTGGCGCCCCTCCTCCCAATCGAGATCGGCCTTAGCGCGATCGGAGGCAGGAAGGAGAGAGACGTCGACTTCAGTGACGAACGGGCGAAAAGAGGCGGCGAGGGCTTCGAAGGCGGTGGCAGCGAGCTTGCGGGGCGCTTCCGGGTTTTCACGATGGAACTTGTTGACCAGGGCCTTGGCGTGCTTGAGGTTGTCTGCCTTTTCCCACGTGTCGCCGGCTTGGCCGTAGCCTTTCCAGCGGACCTTGTACTGCAGTTGGCGGCGGTATATGCGGCTGTCGAGGACTTTCTCGACGACGTATTCCTCTTCGCCGGCAACCTTGACAGGTTTGGGCGGCAGGGGCTTCTCAACGCCCTGATCGTGCCACGGGCTGAGGCGGTTGACATGGAAAACCGGGTGGATTTTCAGCCAGCTCGGGAGCTCGAGCCGATAGTCCAGATCGCCGATCTTTTCCAGAACCTTAAACGGACCCAGCTGGCGGGGGCTGAGCTTGGGCGAAGGCTGATCGATGCTGAGGTCCTTCGTGCTGAGCCAAACCTGATCGCCGACTGTGAAGGAGTGGGCGCGTTTCTTCGCGGCCTCATACTCCTCTTTCATGCGGGCTTTAGTTAGGCGCAGGGCAGCTTCGGCCTCTTTGCGGACGTGAGCCATGCGGTCTAGGCGCTCGTCGAGGGCGGGAACGTTGGTGTGTTTGCCGGCCGGGATCGTGAAGTCCGGTGTGTAGCCGTAAACAATCTCGAAGGGCGTGCGCTCAGTAGCGCTGGACACGTGCGAGTTCAGGGTAAACTCGGCCATCGGGAGCCAATCGACCCAGTCATCCTGGCGCTGGGAGACGAAGAGACGCAGGAATTTCTCGACTTCCTGGTTCTTGCGCTCGACCTTGCCGTTGCCTTCGGGGTGATACGCCGTGGTGAGACCGGTAGCGATGCCGAGGCGCTTATACAGCGCTCGCATGTACTGGGCTGCAAACTGGGGTCCTCGATCAGAGAAGATCTTGCGTGGGAGGCCGTGCAGACGGAAAATGTCCGTGTAGTGGACGTCGCCCATGCCGGCAGCGGTGATCGTCGAGTCGACCGGCACAAGGTGGCACTGATCTGAATAGTGGTCCACGTAGACCGCGATCGAGTCCTTCTTGGTCTTGGCGTCGCGTGGGAGCTGCGTGATAAGATCCACGCCGACGTGTTCCCAAGGCCCTGAAGGGACGTCGTGGGGCTGTAGGGTGGCTTTCGGATGCGGGGCGGACTTGTACCGTTGGCATTGGTCGCAGCCGAGCACGTAGCGGCTAACGTCGGCGGAGATGCGCGGCCACCAATAGTACCGAGAGACCAACTCGAGGGTGGTGTGCTTCCCAGGGTGTCCGGCGGTTGGCGCGTCGTGGCAAGACTTGATGACGTCGTTGCGCAGCGCGGCACTGTTCGGCACGTAGACTTTCCCGTGGTAATACAGAAGGCCGTTGTCTTCTTCCCATTCGAGAACGCCGTTGCGCAGCTTGCGGGGCCCCTTGGTCCGAAGAGTCTGCAGGGCGTCTGCGACTTCCTTTTCTTTTTCGGAACAGTCGCGAATGCGCTTCTCGAGGGGGGAGGGGTTTGCGAAGGCTGCCGTGGCGGCTATCCTAAACAGCTCTGGCTTCAACACTACCTGCGAGCGATTGTCTTCTTCGTCGGAGACATGCAGCGAGGAGGGCCGGGAGAGCGGGTCAGCGAGGAGATGTGTCTTGCCGGGGCGGTGGATGATGCGGAAGTCGTACTCGGCGAGGTAGGAGGCCCACCGGGCTTGTCGCCGCGTGAGATTCTGCGCAGTCTTCCAGTACTGGAGATTCTGATGATCGGTCCAGATCTCGAAAGGCTCCGGGAGACCTTCGAGGAACTGGCGCCAGTCCTTGAGAGCTTCGATGATTGCAAGCATCTCACGGTCCCAGATCTCGTAGTTCCGCTCGGCGGGGCTCATGGTCTGCGAGCGATACGCGATTGGATGCCAGAGACCATCTTCGGGGTTGCGTTGGGCTATGACTCCTCCGGTGGCGTAGCCAGAAGCGTCGGTCTCGACGCGAGTTGGCCGATCAATGCTCCACATGGCGAGCACGGGCTGAGTCGTGAAAGCGCGCTTGAGCGTCTCGAAGGCTTCTGCCTGTGCGGGACCCCAATTAAACGGAGTATCCTTCTTCGTCAGATCGTGCAGCGGACGGCAGATCTTTGAGAAGTCTTTGATGAAACGGCGATAGAAGTTGGCGAACCCGACAAAGCCTCGTACATCTTTGAGGTTCTTCGGGGTCGGCCACTCGGCTACTGCCTTAACCTTGCCGGGGTCCATGCCGACCTGTCCTTCGCTGATGAGGAGCCCAAGATACTCGATCTCTGAGCGCTCGAACTCGCACTTCTCGGGCCGAAGGTACAGATCGTACTTGGCGAGGCGTGCTAGGACCTCGTGAACAATCTTCCGATGCGAAGCGAGATCGTTCGACCAGATGAGGATGTCGTCGAGGTAAACTGCGACCTTGCTTTCGGCGATGAGGTCGGCGAAGATGTGGTTCATAAGGGCTTGGAATGTGGCGGGGCTGTTGCACAGACCGAAGTACATGACTCTGGGCTCGAAGAGACCGCGGTTGGTGACGAAGGCAGCTTTCCACTCGTCACCTTCCTTAATCCGGACGTTGTTGTAGCCCCAACGGACGTCGAACTTGGTGAAGATCTTAGCGCCTTGGAGCTTCCCGATGATGTCGGAGGCGAGGGGAAGGGGGTAGCGATTCTTCACAGTGATGTCGTTGAGCTTGCGGTAATCTTGGATGAACCGGAGCTTGCCGTCCTTTTTCTTGATGAAGAAGACAGGGGAAGCGATCGGAGACTTGCTGGGGACGATGTAGCCCTTGGCGAGTGCGTCGTCGATGAACCGCTGTAGCTCTTCATTCTCGATTGGGGACATGGGGTAGACCTTCGATTTGATCGATGCCGGGGCGTCTGGAACGAGATCTATCGCGTGGTCCCAGGGCTGATGCTTCGGAAGGCGGTGCGATTCTTCCTCGGAGAACACCTTCTTGTGTCGGTGGTACTCCTTGGGGACCAGCTCTTCAAACGTCTTGGCGTACTTCTCGCGGTTGGCTTCGACAGCGATCGCTTGCGAGTAAGTGTAGCCGGCGAGGATCCAGACTTCGTCCTTGGCGTCCTCTACAATGCCTGCTCGAAGCCATTCACGGCGCTCGGAGCGATTGGCGTCAATCTGGTGGATACCGAAAACCGGGGTGTCCTCAGCTCCGCCGCGGAGCTGAAACTGGACATCTCCCGTTTCCCAGTCGATGTTCGGATTCCATTTCTTGAGCCACGGAAGTCCGAGGATGACGTTCTCGGGACCAATGTTCGTGACAAGAAACTCCTCCTTAAACGTGTATGAACCGACAGTCAGCTGGAGTCTGGCGCGATGCGTGATAGACCCTGCTTCGTTCCTAGTTCCGTCGATGTTGTACAGTGTGATTTCCCTTTTGAGCGGCACCGTGAGAATCTTGTGTTGCTTACAGAAATCCTCGTGGATGAACAACGAAGTCGCACCGGAGTCAATCATTGCAGGCGTGCGAATAGTCTTATTGATTCCGGTGAGCTTTATTGGTACACGATAGTGATTCGAAAAGGGGTCTAATACTGATATGGTACATGAGCGGATGGTATCGGAAGTGTCCTGTGGTTCTACAGAAGGCGCCGGAGTTGAATCCGGGCTTGACGAAACGGGGACCGACGATGCGGCGTCACTCCGGCCCCTTAAGCAAAACCCCCGAGCTGCTTTTGTATCAGAGCCAGCTGATCACGGAGGGCGGCGATCGCGGCAGCTTGGTCGTCGGACGAGCTGCCAGAAGACGAGGAGGCCGGAGACGAGGAGTCCTGCGACGAGGTATCCGAAGACGAGGCGCGGACGGCGGCGGTAGCGGGGGCGGTTTTCGGCTTGCCCTCGAGGCGGGCACGACAGACGCGGGACCAGTGACCCTTCTTGCCGCAGTGGTTGCAGACCGAGTCGCGGTGCACGGGGTCCGTAGACTTGTGGGACTTCGAGCCGCAGACCTTGCAGCGGTCCTTCATGACGGCGTCGAACTGGCGCTTGAGATCCGTGCCAGTGAGACCCTTAAACAGCTCGTCAATGTTCGCGGCGTCAATGTCCATCGCGTTCGGGTCGCGGAAGGCGCGCGCTGACGAGCTAGCCGGAGTCGAGGACGTCTTGCCTTGCTGTGCCAGGAGGTCTTGCGAGAGCTTGTCCTTCGACCGGTCGACGGCGAAACCCGCGTTCTTGAGCTCGTCGTACGTCTCGGGGCCTTTGCCGGTAGCGGGGTTGACCATGTACGAGATCCGCTCGAGGTAGTCCTTATTAAACTTCGTCCGCAGCCGGGCCGCCAGGTCTTCCGGGGTGAGCTTCGTGCGACCGGCGAGGGCTTGGAACTCCGCAAAGAACTCCGCGAACCGACGATTGCCTTGTGTGCACGCCTGCAGCTTGCTGAGGGCCTCGGCCTTCTCGTCGACGGGCTCGAACCGGTTCTTGAACGCTTCCCAAAACGTGGCGCGAGAGCCGTCAAATATCTGAACACCGTCTGCCGCCTGCTCGATGTATTGCCGCGCCCATTCAGCCGCCTCATCCTGCATGAAGGAGAGGGCGCCGACGATCCACTTCTGACCATCTACCAAGATCTTGCCGGAGTCGGGGTCTCGCTGGAGGTTGCCGTTGACGTCGCGCTTGCCGAATTTCTCCGGCTGTCCATCGGCGTAGATGCGGTAGGCGGCGCGGAAGAGACGGGCCGTGTCCGAACCTTTCCCTTTGAACGGGACGGGCTTCTCGACGAAGGGCAGCTCCTTGTTCGCGTTGACCGTAGCGTTGACCGTTGTGTGATTGTTACCGGCCTCGCGACGACGTTGGAGGCGGTCGAAGATGCGCTGGGGGATGTGGTCCTTGAGTTGGACGTCTTTCGGCACTGCAAAGCAAGGGCCTTAGCAACGTGCACGGAGTGAGCAGGCTGCTCGACTACGACGTACTCGCTTTAAACGGTGGGGATAAACTTTTTTAAACGGTATTGTGGGGGGAGCGGTAGGGGAAAAATGCCTAGGGCACCCAAAAGATCTCGACCTAATGTCGCGGAGCTAGGGCTCAACGCTACACGAGGGAGGGCGGATGGGGATAACGACGACGAGGTGCAGCGGAGCGAGTCACGCGGCGACGCACAACTTATACAGCTGTCCGTATTGACCAAGTTAACATTGAAATAGTAAATACTACACACGGAGGCTTACCTGTCCGTATTGACCAAGAGGTCGAGATGACGGACAGGAGCGAGGGGAGCTACCCTTATATACTACAGTACTCTAGGGCAGGCTGTACGATTACCTAAGCTGATGGGCAGTGCTTGGCATAGCCAGCGAGGCTGCGACGCGGGCTGCGCGGCGAGGCTGTGCGGGGGCTATGTCACGAGGCTGTGTCAGCTGGCAGTGTCTCGAGGCTGCGTCGGGCCGAGGCTGTGTCATCAGGCTGATCAGCTCGGCGTATCTCGGCGAGGGGAGTCATCGGGGATGACAGTGCCTCCTCGGCGATCCGGGGAACCGGTTGCAAGGCAGACCGGTGATCCGGGCAGTGTCTGAGCGCGCAGCGGGATGCGCTGGCGTCTAGGGGTGATGCGCCATCAGGGCGCTGGCGCTGAGTGGCCAGGCGCTGAGTGTGGGCGGCTAGGACTCCAGACGGCGCGAGGGCTGCTCGCCCGTTGGATTAATCGAGGAAAATGGCCAAAAATCGGCGAAAAATAGGGCAGCACCGTCACATCCGTGACAACCATTAGCGCATCCCAGTGGCGAGTTCTCCTCAACTGCCTCCCCCCAGGACGACAGGCTGTCCCGGTGTTTGATGATGTGAAACACCATGGACTCTGTTTTGAGGTGCGGGTCCTGCTCGTAATATCAACGCCCAGGTCTTGATGTTCACTACAGCTGAAATGCCTCTATGTCGCGGTGACACGTGCAAGATCGAACCTCTGGATAGTGGATTATTCTACGAATGGTGAAACCATGCAAGTGAGTCTTCAGATGGATCCGTATTGTAAGCTGTCGTCCATTTATCCGGCCTGCAGCTTCTTTGGTCACAAAGAAATCAAATTGAGGTTTGGACTCCTGGGACTGAGGTTCCTCGCCTCGTACAAGACTCGTCACATGAGCAATGGGCTGACACTGCGGAAGCCCTGTTCCACAAGAAGAACTACAAGGAAGCCGTGCTCGCCTATAGTCGTGCAGGAGAGAAGTACGCGCTCCATCGGGCAATATCAGAGGCGTACAGTCTGCGAGAAACCGCTCGTCGAAAAGCCGCGAGCTCTCATGCAGATGATCCTTCTTTCGTCACGACTTTCGTCCACGCAGCAGAAGCCTTCCGTTGTGTCGCTCATGGAAGCACCGCGGATAGGAAGATTTACCTCCGGCAGGCTGCAGATTGTTACATCCGCGCCGACGACCATGACAATGCCGCAGTGTGCTATGAGAACGCCGATCTCTATACTGCTGCAGCTCAGCATTACCGATTGGCCGGACGCTTTGACGACGCCGTCAGGGTAGTCCAGACCTTCACGGTCGATCCCGCAATCACACAGAAGTTAATTCATGTGGCTGCGTTTTTTTATCTAAAGAACGGCCAAATCAAGTGAGTTCGAGCACTGATTTCATCGGAGGATCCTCATGAAACGATCACCATCAGCAAGGCGCGGAGTGTATTAGGTTCTGTTGGCAGAGACGTGCACGAATACGTCGATACCTATGGCCCGGATAGCGCGAAGGCTGCGCTCCTCGAGGAGTCAGGGCGAGATGCTGAACTCGTGCGTTTTCATCTAGACAACAGTAACTTGTCCCAAGCTGTCTCCGTCTGTTCGAAGAATGGAGTGAGCCTCCAAATCCAGGAGCAAGTCGCGGCTCACATTATGGCAGAGTTCTGGAAGTTCGCAACACTGGTCAATTGCGCTTTCGATATTCGAAACAAGCGTTTCGCTTCGCTACACTCCCTCATCTCCAGATTGCGTCTTGACCTTCTTCCTCTTGGTCAACGAATGGAGGTTAGTACTGTGTACACCCTGACTTCTTTAGTGTTATGCTCACGGATGAGTCGCGCAGCTGCTGGTCTTACCAACACTCGCGTCTAACAATACAGACCAACTGCTTCGACTTGGATTTGATCTACTTGGACGCGGCCGTAAGGCGGAGGCACTGCTCTGTCTCGACCAAGCGTACATGCACGATTCCTGGGAGATCAGGTGCACTCCTGTGCTCGCTGTCCAAGAACGTCTCGACCAATTATTTCGCTACGCCAATGCTCTGGAAGGCCTAATCTACGACCCAAACATTGCCGTAAATCCCGTTCTCCATCAGCTCTTCGCTATCCAACCTAGTGCAACTCAGTATCGGGTTCGTAAAGATTCTCCTCTATGCTTGGTGCCCGACATCCAGGCTCTTTTACGGCGCCAGGGAGCATCGAAATATGCCATTGTGGATCGTCGGACCCTTGCGTCGTCCCTCCGGGGTCTGCTTGAATTTCACCTGTCATCTCGCGTCCGGCCGGCGATCGATGCCTGCAAGAAATGCAAGGCCCTCACTGTCTGTCTCCAATTCACTCTGGAAGGCCAGTGCAAGGTCGGGGGCGACTGCGATCGGACACATACCACCACTACTTTTGACGAGCACGCCTACACTGCTCGAGTATCACTGCATGCTACGATTATCCGCATCTATCATACCCTCAGAGGCATCGAAGCATGGTCTACCCGTCAAGAGCAGCGAAGGTGCGTGATGTTGGCTGTCATAGAAGCAACTAATGAATAAAACCCGTGCAATGTAGGTATTGGCTCATTCGTCTCAAGGATGTTCTTCACCCGCCGATCTCTATGTTCGGAAGCCTGGTCAACAGCAGCGAAAGTCTTCCTGCAGACGCTGTGAAGGTCATCTCCGCTTGGCTGTCGGATAGCTTGTTTAAGACAAACCGCGATCCGTCTTACTTCTTGAACGACCTCTTCCGGTTCGCTTTTATGTCTAACTCCATGGTGGCCGACTACATTCCTGCAGGTGCTTCCCGTGCTCCGTGCCTATCAGATAATGGGCCAGACTGGCTTCTGCGTGGGGAGGATCGAGTCGACATTGTCCAAGACTTCCTCAGGTTCGTGGCGAAGGCAGATACGGCACTCAGCAGTGCCATTCTCATGACAAGGCAAGTAGTCTGTGCCCTGTGCTTGGGCTTCCCTCCTCTGACCACTACGGCTTCGCCTACTAGGCATATAATCGAAGGAAAGCTGCGGATTGACGTCGGCCTCCTGTGCGATCTGCTAGATACTCTGTGCGGTACACTCGTGATCGCTCGGCGTATCAAACAAGGGGCAAACTTCCATGGACTCGCATTCCCTGCAAGCTGGTTCCGGCGGTTAGGGAATTTATTCGACGGTCTTTGTCCGAACGATATCATGTTTGGCTGGATGTACCTCGAGTTTGTGAAGACTTTACTGGAGGATCTACAGTCACAAGCTGGTGAGCAAGCTGTCGTGTGAGTGCGGTAACCCAGCCTGAAGCATACATACAGATCATCTGCGACTTGGGTCAGGCCAAGCAGGACCTCTGTTTGCTCTCAGGAATGCTTACATTGCGCGAATGTAAGTTGAGCAGTTAGTCAGGTCTCACATTACTCATCAAAGTGTTGCAGCTGCTACAATATCTCTTACTGTATGTGCAGTAATCCCTGTACTCATACTGATGCCCTAACTATACATTCGTTCATCTAGTCGGATACAATTTGCGCGATGAGCAGCTGTGCTCTAGTATTGTGCAAGTTGTTACCTCGTTGAAGCCAGCTCCAGGAAGAGAACGTTTCCCGCGCATATATCAAAGGTTAGTTTTTTCCACGAAGAGGCGTCTATAGTCACTACAGCCTTACCTAGGTTCGCAACTGCACGACGCTGGTCAGATCTTGTCCACGCAATCCGAGAGAATTCCTTGGGCGGCACGGCAGACCCACTCGTCGAGCTCCTGAATGCCGCAAAAACAGCTCCGCTTCCATCCTACACTCACCGCGTTGTGTATCGCGAGTCAACCGAAATCCCTCGTCTTCTGGAGACCTACCTCGCATCAAGCTTCACCACCTCGCGCTGTAACGATCCGCGTAATGAGAAAGCAGAAGATATCACGCATCATGACCACCGTCTAGAAGTAGACCCAGAGGATGCCATCACCAGCATGACCGACGAACAGCATGAGAAGCTCGTATTCAAGAACGTCCAAGAAGCCAAGGTTTACTCTGAGAAAGACTTCGAAGCAGTCAAGAAAGCTCTGAACGTTCGCAGGTCTGCTCGTACCACCCCCCTAAAACGCAACGAGATCAGCGGACGGTTCTCTGACCTGTTCGCGCGCGAATGCAAAGCATTTCTTGTAGCAGCGGCAAACGAAGGTTGGAACGGGAGCGGTATCTCGAGAAGAGTGTTCTTCTGGGCGTATCCCCATCTCGCTGTTGCAACGAAGGGAATCATAAGCTACCTTAGAGCCAAGAAGACAGGCGTCAAGAAACAACTCGCAGATCAGACAACGAGCCACCTCGAGCTGGACAACCTCATGCACGAGATGACCACGCTGGTGTAAGCACGTCGTAGCTCTATTTGCGCATATTCTGACACATTGTCACGCAGAACTCTGCTGAAGGTCGTCGAACCACTCTCGAGGGCTGTAGAGCCTCGCCGCGAATTCTTCGGAATGAAATACCGTTGCATTGAGGCGAGGACAAAGCTCGCGAACGACATCGAAAACTTCATGTCTCGGCAGGACCTCCCTGTAGATCTCGCGAACGAGTGGGGCAGTATTGTGCAGACCGGGCTCAAGGGCATTCGACTTCACAAGGGTCCGCTCGTCAAACAGAAGAAGCCGCTGCTTGTCATTGACGACGAGGAGTTGATCTGGGGAGCGTAATGGCTTCCGGGCTCATTTGACCAAAGTTTATCGTGTATATATCAACATCTTCCGTCTCGTATTCCCTTTACGAAACCACGACGGCGAGCAGTTGCCCTCCACGAGGTGAATTCAGACATGAGATGCAGCGTACGTCCGTGTCACCGAATTGCGACTGTGAGAACAACATACCGGATTTGTCTCATGCATCAATCCGGGTCGTAGCCGCAGGCTGTCGCCTCCTGCCCATGCTGCAGTCGCGCTCGTGGTAGTCTCCTATCTCAGATGCCGCAGACGGCGTGAGATGCGTGACGAGAGCGGGGGTTGGCCGGATAGTGGAGGTGGGCAAAGGCTAGACCTGGGTGGGACACCGCTACAGGCCCGTCGTACGCGATGTGCGTGACCCGGCAGCGCATTTGGCTGCGGCTTCTGCTCTTGCGGTAACTCTGGGATTTGCAGGTATGCTTGAGAACCTTTCGGGGCTGTTCTTTTCCTGAAATTTTTCGCCTCACATAGTATCCATGCGACTTCTCGGAGATTCTGCTTACCTCCGGGTACCCTCAGACTACTGCAGGCCTGACAAGACAACGTTCTGCTCCCTGGCATGATCTTCGTGACAAGGCTACAGGCGCATGTAGGGCTCCTGTACAATCACCCACAGCATGGAAGACTACATGCTGCGCCTTCTATTGACAGGTCGCCCGAGATCAGGAGCCCACACCGACCTTGCCATGGTCTATGTGGAATACAGTAGCGCACGAGTAAGTTCCAACGAGTCCGCTCTACGGTCGGACCCTGACACAATCGTGAAGAATCGTGCACATACGCCCTATGCGTCGCTTAAGCTATGCACGACCGGCTTGCTTATCAGGTAAGTAATATGTCTTCTTCCTGCGCTCTGAGCGTTGTCCAAGTCGAGATGTTCATCCAGGGTCCACAACGCTGTAACTGCGTTCCGCCATTCTTCGGGGGCTAGTCTCCCTCGATTATGACAAGTCGAATGCACGTGTATTCACGTGAGGACTGCGTGTCTTATGCATGATATTGAGACATAGTTATCGCACCCGCCGGGGCCTTCTGCTAGCTCGACTCACAAGACTCTGATCCTCCCCTGCGACTACATGCCTCCCACCACAACTGCGTCTGGCTTGCTGAAGATTGCGGGGGGTGCCGCGGAGGTCTTCCCTGGCCTTCCCGCCGTTGTGGAATCGTTGCAATTCGTGCTCGAAAGAGTCGAGGTACGGTGTTGGATGCGATTCTTGCTGGATCTCATTTTTGATTGACTGTGCCCTGAAGCTTGTTCGAGAAAACAAGGAACAACATCGCATCTTTCGCGAAGAGGTAGAAAAGATTGGTGATATACTGCAGAACACAAGCACTCAAGTAGAAAAACATGTCACCGAATATGAGAGTGACGAACATGGGAGGGAGGTGCTAGTCCGTCGGCTGGAGCAGTCAGACGAGCTTCAGAAGCGCAAGACGGACTTGAAAAGGTGTGTAGCTGTTCTTCAGTCAGGCTCGAAGGCATATTGAGACAAATGAAGGACTGTGGACGATCTGAAAAGCCATGCGCAGCAACTCAAGGGTGGCAAAGGGCTTTGTGGGTTTATCAAGGGCTTCATATATGCGTCTCGCAACGCAACTCTTCTTTCCGAAATGAACACATCGCTACGTAAGGCGGTGGAATACTTCCAGGTATCGTCGTTGCCGGCCCTAGTGGTGGATTTTTGAGGGCACTCATGTCGCCTGAAGCTCTTTAGCAACGTTGCCACGCAGAGCATGGTGCAAGAGATCACGAAACTCATGAAAGAAGCCAGTGAGTATATTTCCAAGCTCTTATACTATGAGTCTGAGCTCGACGGTCTTATCTATGTTGTAGATGAGAAGGCTGCCATACAATCGATCCCTTGGGCTGAGGCGGGTTATCGTTTCGTGAGCGAATTCAAGAGTGAATTCCTTGATGGCACCCGCGACCGGTTATTCAGGGAGATCAAGTCATGGTTGGACAACGTGTTGCCTGGAGGTCGCGGAAAGCGCATCTATCTGCTCACCGGCGGCGTCGGCTTGGGCAAGTCGTCCATAGCCCACCAGCTGTGCAAGAATGTCGACACCGGAAAAGATCGCACTCTCGTCCTTGGCGCGTCGTTCTTCTTCGTCCGAGGCGGAGGTAGTCTCGAGTCGACCCGTTTGTTTTTCTCGACCATGGCACGACAGCTAGCAGTGTCCAGACTGGACCTTCGCCCTTTCATCCTCAGGGCTGCCGAGGCGTATGCGCAGCACGGGGAACAGCAGCAGATGAAATACGCATACGAAGAACTTATCCGGGCGCCACTCCGCGAGGCTGATAAGCAGGTCTCTCAGATCCGGACTCTCCTGGTTGTCGATGGCATCGACGAATGCAGAGACAGAGACTTAATCCCGTCCCTACTCCAATACTTGGTCGCGCTCGTTGTCGAGTTTCCCTGGCTGTACGTCTTTCTGACGTCGCGCCCCGAGCGCCATACTTTGGAAGTGCTCACCACAAAAGGTGCGGCCGACACCGTGCACCACAGGCAGCTGGACGAGTCGCCCTCAGACTCGCGTGACGACATCAGGCGTTATTTCAAGCACAAAATGGCGAACAATCCTGTCTACAAAGGCTACTTCGAGAGCCACCCTCCCGACTTCGAGCGCCTCCTCGACCGTACCGGGGACATGTTCATCTTCGCGCGGATGGTCGTGAAATACCTCGAGGACCACCCGAACCGGCCTGAAGAGCAGGTCGAGTACGTTCTATCTGGAACAGGGTCCGTGGTGCTGGCTTTGGATTCGCTGTACCTGCAGGTTTTGCGTTCCGCTCAGCCTCCGGACGGCATCTCTCCCCATGAGCGCGACAGGCTGCAGTCCCTCTTGCGGTTCCTCACATTGTCTAACGGGCTCATGACCCCGTCCATGATGTCATTCCTGGAACCAGAGCTGTTGAACGAGGGCGACGTCGACGACCTCACTAAGTCCCTGGGCTCCATCGTCAAGATCCAGAAGGACACCGGCGCAGTAGCACCTCTGCACAACTCCTTCATCGAATTCCTCGTGGACGAAAAACGGTGTACCGACCCAACGTACTACGTCGACCCTGCCAGGGGGCACGCCCGGCTCGCCTCGGCTTGTCTTGGGGCGTTTACTTTCGCCAAATTTACCGACCGTCTGGTGGCGTATCGGAGACCAGAAACAGTGTCGCATCGCGCGTCCCTCCAGTACGCAATACCGGGCGGCCTTCTGCATCATCTCAGCCATGCTGTGCCTGACGACGAACTCGAGCAGAAGCTGGCTCAGTTTGTCAGTGGCGAGAAGGCGGCCATGTATCTGTGGGTGATGGGGGACGCAAGACGCCTCGCCCATTGTCTCTGGCGCTGTCTCGAGGTGAAGCTGGGCCCATTATTTCCTGCAGCTGTGAATGCTAACCTAGATGTACAGCACTCGAGCACGAGGCAGTCAACATGCGCCGAGCTCCTCAAGTTTTCCGCATACATCAAACGATGGCGGTCTGGCTCACTCGGTGAACCCTACCAGGCCCCACCAGTCATTAGCCTCGAGGCTGTGTCTACCCATCTCCAGACCACGTACCACTCCGACAGGATTCTGAGCGGCCTCGACCTCTCCGTCCGCAGCGAGGACTTGAGTCGCTATGAGGCAGTAATGGCGCAGCTCGAGCAGGACGTCACTCAGGACCATAGGGCCCAGGTCATCTGGTACGACCAACTTGCGCTGAACGATGTGACCTTCAGTACCTGGTAGAGGTGTGCCCCTCTATTTCAATTGAGTTGATTGTGCTAGCAAGTAGTAGGTTGCGCTTTAGGACGTCGGGCGTAGATGTGGTCGCGTGAGAAACACATACCGGATTTGCCTCGCTCTGTCAATTCAGACCGGTTGCCTGCTGCCTCCACACTCACAGGAAGAACTCTGGCTACCATGAGTTTGAGCTCGTTACTGTCTTCACTCGAGCCCGCGCTCGAGCATCATTCATGTACCTCTGTCAGCTACAGGAGTAAGTTGAACATCGTCGCCCACAAGGTTCTGATTTTCTGCCCTCGAGGTGAATCTACGCACTCGACGCGTCCCGATCTACAGGCGTAGCCAGTATCTCGCAAGCCAGCGCGAGGAGCCGCGACTGGCCGTGCTGCCCGGCTGCTGGCATGCCGGCCTACGCGTGTTCGCCCGCAGGCTCCTCGTGTGTTGCGCACGGCCCCCGCGACAAACGGCGCACCCTTGTCATTCGCCCTCCACTGTCTTTCGCAGGCTTCCAACCCTGACGGCGCACGATGCCTCTCGACGACACCGCGTCGCGCTTGCTCGACATTGCCAACGCTGCCGCGGGTGCGGTATCCGCTCTGCCCGGCCTGCCCGCCGTGGTCGAAGGTGTGCGCGTTGCGCTCGAAAGGATCCAGGTGCGCCGCTCCCGCCGCCGCGCCCGCTCTGCTCTGTCGATTGACTTTTTGGCTTTCGCAGCTCGTGCGAGAGAACAAGGAGGCGTGTCGGGCGTTTCGAGAGGAGGTCGCGAAGCTTGAGAGTATCATCAGGGACACGAAGGACGAGGTCGAGACTCACACCGCGGATTACGGCGATGACGAGGGCAGCAAGAAGGCGCTTTTTGAACGCATGAAAGAGCCAGACCAACTCGGAACGCGCAAAAGCGAATTGCTGAGGTGCGCACGAGTGCCAGGTCGTAGACGTATGCCGTGTAACACGACGCTAGTGAGATGAACACCTTGAAGGGCGAGGCTCTGAAGCTGAAGGTCGGCAAAGGATTTGGAGGGTTCTTGAAAGGCCTTATGTTTGCGTCGCGCAATGCGGACACCCTTGCTAATATGAATGAATGTCTGCGCAGAGCAGTAGAGCACTTCAAGGTACGGATAGTCCCTATTTCGTCTGGAAGAGAGAAAAATGACCAATGTATTGCATCCAGTTCTGCAGTGGGGTCGCTACGGAGAGCATGGTGCGGGAGATCAGGAATCACCTGCGGGAAGTCAGTGAGTGCCTTCTCTGCTCCCTTGCGTTCTACTGCGCAGAAAACTCATGCTCGCGGCAGAGGATATGCAGATCGTAAAATCCATCCCATTCGCCGAGGCCGGCTTCCGCTGCGTGGACGAGCGCAAGAGCGGCTTCCTCCCCGGCACGCGCGCATCCCTTTTTGACGAAGTCGAGCGGTGGGCGGCGGGCGGGGTACCCGAGGGCCGCCCCAAGCCCGTGTACCTGCTCACGGGCGGCGTCGGGCTCGGCAAATCGTCCGTCGCGCACCAGCTGTGCGTGCGCGTCGACGCAGCGCAGGGCGCACGCGCGCCCGTGCTCGGCGCCTCGTTCTTCTTCGTCCGCGGCGGCGGCGGCCTCGAGTCCGCGCGCCTGTTCTTCCCGACGCTCGTGCGCCAGCTCGCGTGCGCGCGGCCGGACCTGCGGCCGTCCATCGTCAGCGCTGCGCAAGCGCACGTGCGGCACGGCGGGCAGCAGCAGATGGCGCGTGCGGTCGAGGAGCTCGTGCGGACGCCGCTCCGTGCTGCGCAGACGGCGGCGTCCGGTCCGGTTAGGACGCTGCTGGTCGTCGACGGCGTGGACGAGTGCAAGGACAGGGAGCTCGTCCCGGCCTTGCTCCAGCACCTGCTCGCGCTGGTCCGCGAGTTTCCGTGGCTCTGCGTCTTCGTCACTTCGCGCCCGGAGCGCTACATCATGGACGTACTTCTCTCGACGGACGCGGCCGACATCGTGCACCACCGGCAGCTCGAGGACGCGCTGACGGACGCGCGCGACGACATCAGGCGATACGTCCAGAGCGAGATATCCTCGGTTCCCGTGTACGCGGACTACTTCGGGGCGCATCCCGACGCCCTGGACCGCCTCGTCGAGCGCACGGGGGGCGTGTTCATCTTTGCGCGCACGGCGATGAGCTACCTGAAGAACCACCCGTCTCGGCCCGGCGAACAGGTGGAGCACGTGCTCTCGAGCGGGGGCTCCGCGGGGCTCGCCCTGGACGCGCTGTACCTGCAGGTGCTGCGCTCGTCCTACCCCGCAGAGAGCCTCTCGCCCGGCGAGCGCGAGCGGCTGCAGGCGCTCCTGCGCTTCGTCGCGCTCGCCCGCGAGCCGATGACCCCCGCGATGATCGCGTTCCTGGACGCGAGGCTGTCCGTGAAAGATGTCACGGACATCGTGTGCAGCCTGGGCTCTGTGCTTGCGATCCAGGGCGGTGAGGTCGTCCCCCTGCACGACTCCTTCCTCGAGTTCCTCGTCGACGGCACACGGTGCCCAGACGCGGCCTACCACGTCAGTGCGCCGGCGGGGCACGCGCAGCTGGCGTCCGCGTGTCTCGAGGTGTTCACGTTTGCGAACTTCACCGAGCTCCTGGTGTCGCAGCGGATGCCGGAGGCAGTCCTAGAGCGTGACTCCCTCCGGTATGCGATGCCTGGCGGCCTGCTGCACCACCTGCAGCATGCGGAGGCGGACGAGAGGCTCGCGACGCAGCTCGCGCAGTTCGCGAGCGGCGAGCAGGCGGCGATGTACCTCTGGGTCATGGACGCAAGGCGACTTGCCCAGCACATGTGGCGCTGTCTCGAGGTGCGCGCGCACGTTTTTGCTGCACGTTTTCGAGGCGCTTATGCTGGCTGGTTTCGAAGCGTTCCAGCACGAGAGTCACGACATGCGCGGAGCTGCTCAAGTTTGCGGCGTACGTCAGGCGCTGGCGCTCGGGCTCGCCGAGCGAGCCGCACGAGGCCCCGCCAGCGATCAGCGTCGAGGACGTGTCCGCCAACCTTCGTGCAGCGTACCGCTCTGACGCTGTCCTCGCCGGCCTGGACCTCTCCGTGCACAGCGAGGACCTGGCTCGCTATCAGGCAACGATGGCGCAGTTCGAGCAGGGTATCATCCAAGACCACAGGGCCGTGGTCATTTGGTATGACCAGGTCGCGCTGAACGGCGTGACATTCAGTGCGTGGTAGAGACATGAGTTTGAGTCGCTAGAGATGGCGTTTGGCGCTGGTGACATGCTGAAAAGTACACTCCATGGTCGAGTAGTTAGATCGCTAGCGAGCGGTCGAGAACAGAGCAAAGTCAATGACAGCTGCGACGAAGCGATCGTAGACCACAACGGTCTTGCAAATAAGCCGCCTCCTTAGCTGCAATGGTGACCGCCGCTGAAGCCAGAATGGCCGCCCGCGAGCATCAACATTATCAACTACGCATGATATAACCCCTGGTTTGAATCGGCACCGGCACGACTGCGGGCTTGCTGTCTACCAGTAGAGATGGGCGACATCATTCACCGCCGGCTGGTCAAACCAGACCGTCTGTCCCCTGTCGTCGCCTCTGATATCTTCTTCGAGGCGCACCATCACAGCCTGGAACCGCAGCAAGTCCTCGTCGCTCACGGAGAGACCGAGGCCGGCAACGACGGCGTCAGAGTGGTACGTTGTGCGGAGATACGTGGACAGCTCGTCGACGCTGAGCGGCGGCGGGACCTCGTACAGCTCGGTGGGCCTGCGCGACCTCCATCGCTTCACGTACGCAGAGAACTTGAGGAGCTCGGCGCACGTCGCCTCGCGCGTGCTGGCGTGCTGTCGAAACTCCGGTGAGCGCATTGCGCAACGGGGCAGGCGGACGGGACAACGTGCGCGCACCTCGAGACAGCGCCACAGGTGGCGGAACAGCAGCGTCGCATCGCCCATCACCCACAGGTACATCGCCGCCTGTGCGCCGCCGACGAACCCCGCGAGCTGCTCCGCGAGCGCGCCGTCCGCCGTCGCGTGCCGCAGGTGGTGCAGCAGGCCGCCGACGAGGGTGTACCGGAGGGCGCGGTGGTGCGGCACGCGGTCGGGCGTGCGGTACGCCGCGAGGCGGGCGGTGACGTTCGCGAAGGTGACGGCGCCGAGGCAGGCCGCGGCGAGCAGGGCGTGCCCGGCCGGCGCGCGCACGCAGTACGTCGGGTCCGTGCACCGCCGGGGGTCCACGAGGAACTGGAGGAACGAGTCGTGCAGGGGGACCACCGCGCCGGTGGCGCTCAGGCGCTTGAGCACGGAGCGCAGGCGCTGCACGAGGTCGTCGACGTCGCCGGCTCCGGCGAGCCGCGCGTCGAGGAAGGCCATCGTGCACGGCGTCATGGGCTCGTTGGCGAGCGCGAGGAAGCGCAGGAAGGCCTGCAGCCGGTCGCGCTGGCCCGGAGAGATGCGGTCCGGGGGCTGGGCGGAACGCAGGACGTGCAGGTACAGCTCGTCCAGCTTCATCACCGTGGACCCCGTCCCGGAGAGGATGTACGCGACCTGCTCGTCAGGCCGGTTTGTGTTGTCCTTGAGGTAGTTTACGACCGTGCGCGCCAGAGCGAACATGTCCCCGGTGTGTTCGAGGAGCCTGTCGAACATGTCCTGGTGGCTCTTGAAGTAGGCGTCGTAGGCAGGGATCTTCCGAATCTCGTCCTCTAGGTAGCGCTTGACATCCTCGCACGACTCTTGGTGGAGGTCGCCCACCTCCCTGTGGTGCACGGTGTCGACTGCATCGTCCGAGACGAGTGCCTTCAATATATGGCGCTCTGGGCGGGCCGTCAGGAAGATGTAGAGCTCAGGAACCTCCCGAACTAGCGCGAGCAAGTCTTCGAGTAGAGGCGGGACGAGCTCTTGGTCCCTGCATTCATCAACGGCGTCGACGACGAGGAGCGTCCTGATCGGAGGGTCGAGCGGAGGGGCATCAAGGAGCGGCTGCCGGAACAGCTGCCCGTACGAATATTTCATTTGCTGTTCGTCCCCGTGCTGGGTGTAGCTCAGCGCAGCCTTGACAATGGCGGGGCGCAGATCGCGCCTCGACACAGTCAGCTGCCGGGCCAGAGTGGAGAAGAACAGTCGTGCGGACTCGAGCGGTCCCCCGCCTCGGGTGAAGAAGAACGACGCCCCGAGCACGAGCGTCGGGTCTTCCCGCGCGACGACACGGTCGCACAACTGGTGCGCGATGGAGGATTTCCCGAGCCCGACCCCGCCGGTGAGCAGGTAGACCGGCTTCGGACGGCCTTCTGGCAGCTCCCCGTCCATCCACGCGAAGATTTCCTTGAACAGCGCCTCGCGGGTGTCTTTGAGAAAGCCACTCTTGAGCTCAGCCAAGGCGTGATAACTGGCGTTGGCCCAGGGAATCGAATCGACGACCCGTCTGGCTTCTGCAGCACACACGGGTTTCTCAGGCCCCCAGCGCATAGCCCGGAACGCTGGCAGACACACGTACCAGACTCGTGCAAGTATTCGTTGCTCTCTTGGACCATGGCTGCAACGACGATGGTGCTGTAGAGCTGCGGGGCAAGGCACAGGTCACTCGAGCCCACCGAGAGAGTCAGCAACGAATGCACCTGGAAGTACCTCACCGCCGTATGCAGCGACGAGATCATGCTTGCAAGGATGTCTGCGTTACGGGACGCATAGAGGAAGCCCTTGAAAAGACCAAGAAGGCCCTTTCCGCTCTTCAGTCGTTGCGCCTGACTCTTCATGTCCTCAATAGCGCTTGGTTCACGTCTCAGTGTAGTTTCTGGCATGGACAAGCCGAACCGTTCCACACACCTTTCCAAGTCCTGCTTTCCCTTTTTCAGCCTGTCTGATTCATCTAGACGACGAAGTAGCGCCTCCTTTCTTTGCTCGTCGGTCTGATAATTCGCGATATGTTCCTTTGTTTGCGTCGTCACGTCCTTCAAGATTTGCTCGATGCGAGCGACCTCGGCGTAGAACGTGCGCTGCTGGTCCTTGTTCTCCCGGACGAGCTACAACGCCCAGCTGATCAGACTGTGTCCCAGCATGGACTGCGTCTGGGACCGCACCTCGACCCGCTCGATGATAAATTGCAGCGCTTCCACAGCGGCCGGCACCCCGGGGACGGATTGCGCGGCAGCTCCTGCAATCTTGAGCAGGCCAGAAGCAGTTGGCGGGGAAGGCATGCTTGCTCGTTAGAAGGGGGCGGTGGGTATCAGAGTCCAAGGTGGGCATGGGGCCCCGGCGGGTGTGTCGTCTATGCCTCGGCATCATGCACAGGGCATGCAGGCCGCACGTGTATACACCGTGCATTCGTCTTGTCATGAGTGACTGGCTCCGGGACAACAGAACGTAAAGAGGATACCTGTCGCCTACAGGATTCCTGGAGACCATCCGGCCGGGTGCGACCTGCGCATCTGTAGGTTCCTCATGTTTGTGATGTCCGAGCGCAGGGAAGATTCGTAGCCACGGGCCCTAGAGGTCTGCGTGCATCAGGGCAGGGTCGGTACGGACTCCTGATCTCGGGTCCCCTGCCAACAGCGGGAGCAGCGAGCATTCGCGGTTAAGGATGGGTGAACGCGTAGGAACCATTTCATACGCACCTGTAACCCATACACCAACAGCAGCGCCCGGGGCTCAGAAGAAGTGAATAGTAGAGCGCATATACCGGCGAAAGACGTGTGAACAAGACATGGAATGGAGAGGACTCTGGTGCAATGCGCGTGCGGCGGGGTCTGGCACCGGCAGGGTGTGCGGAAGGACACGTGTAACGCGTCTTTGTCAGACCAGCGCAGCGATACTTCTACTCGCCAACGTCTGGGAATTAAAGGTTGTGGCGCGCAAGATGGGCGGCGTGCGGCAGCCAGGCAGTGTTGCCGCAGAACGGCACGCGGGATACGCAGCCGGGTGTGAACCACGCCGGGACGCGTCTGGCGCGGAACGTCGGCTGAAGGGCAGTAGCTCAGACGTCGCGCAACGGAGGTGTGCGCATGCGAGTCAACTCACTGAGGTCATGCCGCGCGAGATGAACTCGCTATGTTTTTCCCACGCAGCAAGCAATCCTACGCTTGATGACGCACTACACATGTCTGAACCTCGGCCTGCAGAGAGCTGCTTGCCATGGTAGTTGTGCAAAGCAAAGACGAGATAGAATGTGTCGATGTACACGATGTACTTGGGCTCAACAAGCCTGGGAAGGCGTGACGCGTTTACGCTCCCCAGCGGCGAGCTTCGGCTTTGATGTGTGCTGACGCACCCGCATGACCCGCCAGAGGCGGTGGTTGCAAATATGACCATAGAAGGCTAGTGAGAGGTCCGGGAACGACGCGACTGGCGTGTCAGATGCCACAGCGACGATGGCTGCGGCCGCCGCTGGGGCGAAACTGGGCCGCGGAGCGAGGCGCACTTACTAGCGGAAGCGACCCTGACGCTGTCCGGCCGTATTGACCAACCCCGGGGTCTAGAATCTGGTGCATTCCTGAGAACATGACGTGGGGGTGACTAGTGGCGCCGGACTCCGCCTGATCATAAAATGCAGCCCTGGTGGCACGTATGCGCGATTGCATTGGAGAGTGGCGACCTGCACCCTGCACTCTCGGCACCGCGGGACGGCGGGCTCGATCGCAGAACGAGGGTGCACCCAGTCACGCGTCATGGCGCTACGCTTCGCGGGCACATTACTACGCAGAGCTCACTTCTATCAAGGGTCAGCTCAGTTCATCAGTGCAGCTCGCCAGGCAGGGACCCCAGGGAGCGGCTGAGGCTAGTACGACAGGTACTGTCTTTGTGGCGTCAGACACGCTGGGAGTCGGACGACGCCGTCGGCCCGCTGAATGACGCGCCCGGACAGCCAACACGCACCTTGCTCTGTTGGCACGCCGAACGACAACTGCCTGTCAACGACGCGCGCCGCGGCTCAGACGCAAGGAGGGGCCGGGCGTAGTCTCGCCTGTGCCGAGCAGTATAAGTTGGCTCGACATGAGTCGCCCCCGTCTGCAGCAGACACGGCTCTGTCATTTCTTGCACACCTATCCCACTCACGGTCCGTCGCAGCGATCTCTGCTAGTCCTCCCGTCGCCGCTGACCACCCGTATGCTAGATGAAGTCTTCGGTCCTCGCCCTCGTCGCCGCCTGCGCAGGCTCTGCCCTGGCAGCGCTCGCGCTCGACATCCGCGACGCCGGAAAGGGGGTCCCGTTTCCTTTCTGCCAGTTTGACGGGACTGTCACCATAGACGGCGTCACGCTCTCTGCAATCCTCTCCAGGCCCTGCGACGCCGTCAGTGCCCAGTGCGGGCTCCCCGTAGATCTGAGTGGAATGCAGTTGAGGGATGTCACGGCCGAGTTGAATGGCAAAGCCTCGGTGCGCTGTTTACCATAGAACTCGTTTATGAGTTGCCGTAATTGACACCTTTCCTTGAACAGACCTGCGCCTAAACCCCGAGGCTAGTGTTCCCGTTGATCGCTGTTGATAAACATGTGGCTACTCCCATGTGTATGTGATGTCGCACACAAAGATGCCCATTGTGCACATGTATGCGCCTGTACGGCCCTCTAGGGCTTACCGCATAGTCAGTGCGTTGGTCGACGACTCGAACAAACCATTTGGCGGTATCTGTTTGCGTTTATTTGCCGCATGTCCAAGCGCGTCGTCTGCATTCGGATTACTGTCTCGCTCATCATGCATCGTGTTACAAGCATCCTTCTCGCTTGCAGTTATACCCGCCACGAAGGATGGCGCACGCATGTCGACGACACCACGAATGCGCTGTCGGTGACAACTTCACTACTGCATGGTCATCACAGGTAAAGATCCTCAAGGTCGTCGTACACGTGTACATCCTGTCCCTGGACCTTGAGAGGCGCATTCGCTTCGCGGCGGAGACCGGCAATCCCAACTTGCACTGTGCACGACCATTCTAGCAGAATATCAGCAGGAAGAAAAGGCCGAGACATGAACGCCTCGACGTTCGTTGCGAGTGCTTCGGAGCATTCGTCCTGCGGCGCGCCGGCGAGTCGCTCTGCGCAGAGCGCCACCTCCGTCGTGAGCCGGTCCGCGTCCGAGACGAGCGTCCTACAGAGCGATGTCAGCACGCAGGCAAAACGTGGAAGCGGTGTGGCGGCGCACACCTCAGCGCCGTCACCTCGCGCACGAGGGCCTCCAGCCGCAGGTGGCTCGTCTTCGGGTCCGCGAGCTGCCTCGCGACCGAGGCGCGTCGGTCCTGGAGCGCCCTCCGCAGCGCCCGCAGCCCGGCGGCGAGGTGCGGGAGCGCCCAGAACAGCACGCGTGCCACGCGCCGCCGCCGCCCGTGCCCCACCGCACTGTCCGCCGCGCGCAGCGCGGCCCTGCATTCGCGCGCGAAGAGCTTCGACGGCGTGCTGACGGCGGCCAGGGCCGTGCGCGCCCTGAGGTACACGTCCACGGCCCGCGCGACGCGCGCGATAGCTTCCGCGGAGAGCTGCGGTGCGTGCCGGCTCCCGCCTGCCGCGGGCGCAGGGCCCGGTTGCGCGTCCGCGGCGCCCCGCGGCGCCTCGTCTCCCGCGCCCGTCCACAGCTTGCGTCTCTGCGCTAGGCGCTTCCGTACCTCGTCGCGGAGGACGCGTGCTAGGTCCCGTCGCTGGACGACGACAGATGGAGCACGTCCCTGCGTGGGAGAACCAGAACCTGCGCGGAGAGCGGCCGCGCGGAAGAGGAGGGAGTCGCTGCGGACGCGATAGTCGCCGTGTTCAACAGGAGAAAACGCGAGCAGACGCTGCAGGACGGCGTTGTCGGTGGGCGCACGGCTGGAGGCGAGGGCCTCGAGGGCACCAGCGTAGCGTGAGAACTGCTGCAGACTGGTGTTGCTGATAGAGGCCATGAGCGACAGGCTTGGCTGCATGAACGCCTGGTCCAGGCACATGAGAGCCGCAGCCTGGCAATCGGCGCTGGAATAGCCGGAAAGATGGGTGCCGAGTTTCAGGAGCGAGGCCGCGTCGCCTGTGGCCAGAGCGGAGAGCATAGATAGCTAGCCATATGTATCAGCACGCGCCAAGATGGGTGTGCGTATGGCGAGAACTCGCCTCTATGCGAGCTTCTGCGGACGTAGGCGTACGACCCTGGAGCAACTTCGACGCCAGCGAAAGCAGCGCCTGGAAACGCGGGCGGCCTGCGTCGAACGCCGCGTCTGACAGAGCCGCGAAGCCCCAGAACTCGTCCATGAGCGCTGCTTTCACCCGCTGGAAGCAATGCCGGTCGAGCGATGCCCGGAGGGCCAGCCGGACGGCGCTCTCCAGGTCTCCAGCGTCCAGATGTGCAGACGCAGCATCGGCGTATCGCCCGCGTTGCTCGAGCAGCGTCGCCTTTGCAGCGTCGAGGCCGTGGGCCTCGGCGCACTCGAGGGCCTCGCCGAATGCGCCGAGCACGTCCGCAGCTTTCCTGCGGCGCCGTCAGGCCACGGCTGCGCAGGAGACGTGACGGCGCACACATACCATACTTGCCCACTCTTCAGGAAGTACACCGCGGAGACGTCGACGACATTCCGCGCGGTGTCCAGCTCGACGTCGAATGTGTCCACGATCCTGACGGCGTCGTCGAAGGCGCCAGACAGGCGGTACTGCCGCGCCGCGTCGTTGTAGAGCCCGGCATGCTCGAAGCAGAGCGCCGCGTGCGCGTGGTCGCTCGTGCGGATGTAGTGCTGAGCGGCAGCCTGGAAATAGCTGCCGAAGGCTGTCTTGTTCTCGAGCGCGAGTCGGTGGAAAGCCTGCGCCGCCTTGGTGAACGCTGCGTTGGTGTCCGATTCTCTCGCGTCTGGATCTGCCGCCAGACGGCGCGCCGCCTCCTCAAGCCGCAGGGCCTCTGCTAGCGGCTCTTCTGAGCTGCCAACTTCGTCGTCGTGCGCTGCAGAAGGGGATTTGCTGAAACACAAGGACTTGATTGTTGCTGCGAATTGGGGCCTGCGCAGGTGCTCCAGGTATGACTGGCATGAAAAAAAGACAATAAGTCGTGTATATCCATGGTCTGGGCAGTGGACTGTGCCGACCTTGAGTAGATCTCTTTGGCCATTCAAGACCTTTTGAATCACGGCATCGGCCTCGCGCCGGCTCGTTGGCAGCCTTACCCCACAAGCGGCGAGCATCGCCTCATCGAGTTGAGGGGCCCGAGATTCCTGCGCAGCCTTGTCTTCACGCCTACTCTTCCCCTTGCGCCGCGCACCGCCGTGCCTCGGCGACACATGCGGAAAGGGGTGCGCCGCAAGAGTCTGCAAGATGTGCAACGCCGCAAAGGTGGTGTCGGCGACCGGCAACGGCAACGCACCGGAGTAGTTAGAGAGGCGCGTCAGCAGAGCGTGTGCTGAGGACCCCTCGAACTCCTCCGCTGCTGCTGGAACGGCCTCGACGCACGCCTCCGCCAGCCGTGCGTAGGCTGTGTCCGGCAGGGCTGCAGGGCGCATTCAGGTCCTGGCCCGCGAGCGACGGGACAGTGGAGCGCACCAGAGGCAACGTACTCGAAGACAGCCTCCTCCCGCAGCAGTTGGGACAGAAGAACCTGCTGGTCGACGTTCGCGGAGGCGAGGTGGGTCTCGATAGCTCGTAGAGCGCCTTCAGCTTTTACTTCATCTGTAAAGCAAGTCAGATCGAATGGAATCGGGCCCGGTTTCAGGGGCTTCCTGTGCTCCGTCTTCGCCATTGTTCGCGGAGAGTACCGTCCACCGTGAGCAGAGAGAGAGACAGACGGGAACGTCACACCCCCTGTGTCCTGCACTGCACCCCACCGATCTTATATCTCGAGGCCTCGTGGCATGGCATCTTGGGGCTCGAACTTTGAGCGCATGCTCAGAGCTGCGCAGCTGCGTTGCGATTTGAGGCTGTAAGGTTCAGATGTCCAAAGCGAAGACGTCGAACGCCCATAGCGGGATATGGCGCAGCGCGTTGCGTACACGCGAAATGAACACACCCCGGAGACGTAAAAACAGGGGCAGCCTATATCCTCATTACTACAGATGCTAGGGGCAACAGACACAAACATACCAAAGCTCTGGGATGCGGGCAGGTTAGCCCATACGATGCAGAAATGGCAGCACTCTACATGGGCATATGCGCTGCCTGCCAACACAGCACCAATGAGACGAAGGAGATACATATCTTTGCTGATAATAAGGCAGCCATTACCGGAATACTCAACCCATCCCAAACAGGACCATCACAAAAATATGGTGTGCTAGCATGCCAGAAGGTTAGAAACTGGCTAGACCAAAACGATGAACGCACCTTCCACACCCACTGGTGTCCAGGACATGTCGGCATTGACTTGAATGAGGAGGTCGACCGAGAAGCTAAAATAGCGGCCAAAGACTTCCCGCAACCTGACAACACGTCACTAAGCGTGGCACGCCAACGTGTGACAGCCAAGGAATTAGACGCATGGCGAAAAACCATAAAACGAAACCCGAAATACAGAGGCAGGGGCCTCTTAGGAGGAGAACCTAGTGCAGTGAAGATAAACACCACATCCACCTCCTGGTTCCTCGCCAGGGCGGGGAACTACAACTTGGAAATGGCACGACTAGTCCGAACCATGTCCAACCACCTTCCAATTGGGGCATACCGAGAACGATTCAAAAAAGAGGGGCCAAGGTGGTGCTGGTTCTGTAAGTATGAATCAGGCCACGAAATCCTCGAAACACGAGACCACATACTACTTATGTGCAATGGATGGGGACGTGGCTTCTGGAGACCCGGCTTGGGGTCAAAAACCACCCAACCCTAGAGACGAAAATGATCGACCACCGACTGAAGTGGGACTGGGAGCTGTTTAACATAGAGCGACGGAAACTGGAGACACACCACCACTGGGCAAAGGCCGACGATATGGTGGCAAGGCGAAACGAACTAAAGTTCCGTCAGGAGTTTTACCGGGAAAATTGGGATGACACGTACCACTTTGTACGAATGAATCCAATGGCGGGCACCTTTGAGTGGAGTGCCCTCGTTGAAAAAGCGTATGAAGACCAATTGGAAGGACTTAACATCACGACATCTGTGCATATCTGGAAAGCGATGGCACACAGCCGCTGGCGCAGAGAAGAACGGGAGCGATATGTCGCCTGGCAGGAAAAAAAGGCGAAAAAGAGGTGGAGAGCCACACACCACAACGGACGAACACTGGACGAATGGGGATGGACAGGCTCGTTTGACAGCCCCGACGTCCTAGAGCGACGGTTCAACCAATGGTACGCCAAAGAACACTTAGTGCGACGTCTGAGACGAACATTCGGGAAGACTCACTGGAGGATGCTAAAGATGAAGAACGGTTCGCACGGGAGTTCGGTTGGCGCGGAAAGTACACACCCGTCAGCAGAGAACAACCGGAGGACACAGGTTCCGAGGTACAGGACCCTGCAGCACCACCGGATCGAGGAGAAGGACGGCGGGATGGGAACGAGCAAATACGACCTCAACTACAACAAGGACGCTAAACTCCAACAGGACCCGGGGTGGGAGCAAGCCTGGGCCGACCCGGCTAGACTCTCGTCAGGAGCTGGCCAAGCGAGAGAACAAACACGGAAGGAGGAGGGCGGAATGAGAGAGTAACCAGGGGATACAGGGAGGAAGAGGGGTCACGCACGCAGGAGGGGGACGGAGAGGATAAGCACTCACGGGCAGGATTCACCTTCCAGGGAGGGTGTCCGCACAAGGCCAGGTCTGCCGGGGCAGGTCTGCGTTCCTTGTACCCGGGGGTGTGACGCCAGAAGTCCCCTCGTGCGACTCGGCCCTAGGGATGGGGATGGGGATGGAGGATAACAAGGGCCTACATGTGTCTATAAGCTACACGGGCCACAATAAACAGCGGAATATAAAAAAAAAAAAAAAAAAAAAAAAAAAAAAAGAACACACCCCGGAGTATTCGCGTAGACACTTATAGGCCTAAAGGCCAGAAAGTCTGAAGAGTACACGTAATAAATCTTGGATGCATTGACAGTCGACAGAACATACCATAGCCCTTGCCTGTTCCAAGTAACATCCGACGTCGCAACCGAGTAGACCAAGTGTAACAATGGATCGCACCGCGTTACATACCTCCAAGCTAACTGCAACATACACCCAACAGACCTGCATAACACGAAATGAGCTCAGCCAACACACACTACTACCAAAATGCAAGTATCGTACAACAGATCGACCATTTCATGAGTAGAGCTGAGTATATTAATCACGAAGAAGCACAACAACCTGTCCACTGTTTATCCACAAACGCGTCCGCGGTCGGCGTAGTCCGTGCGCGTTGCCCAGGCGGAGAGCTTGCCCGCTCGGTAGAGCAGCACCCGTTGCAGTCCTGGCCGCACCCGCAGCTGTCGCCGGGGCAGCCACACCGGCCCGCGCAGCACTCGAGCTTCGGGAGGCGCACGAGCCCGAACGCGGGGCCGTGCAGGTCGAGGCGCGTGGATTCGCCCGCGAAGAGGCTCGGCGGATAGACCGTCACGTTCTGCGGGTCGAGCGAGCACGCGGACGCGCGCGCGCGCTGCGCGGGCGGCGGCGGGATCAGCGCCGCGGCGCGCAGGAACGCGTCGTAGAAGCTCACGGGCGGCGCGGCGGCGGTGTGCGACGGCGGCAGAGGCGGCAGCGACGAGCCGCGCGCGGACGCCGCCGGCAGCGTGTGCCCGTGCGCGTTGTCGACGCAGTGTCCGCATTCCGGACAGTCTGAGGCGTTCTTCGAGACGTTGTCTGGACCGCGGTGTTCCTCACAGCCGGGGCAGGTGCAGTCGAAACCGCAGGTGCAGCCCGTGCCGGCGAGGGACGCGACCCTGCTCAGCGGCGGGATGCTCGGGAAGACGGGCGGCGCGCTGAGGGGCTCGGGCAGCTGGATGGGCGGCAGTGACGGGCATCGGACCGACCTGTCGTCGGTGTCGGATAGAGAGGGAGAGTAGGGTCGTTTAGAGGGGATAAACACGGAGGGCGCCCGGCAGCAGCTTGTCTGCGGCGGTGGTGGTGGCGGGTCTGAAGGTGTATTTGCCTCGGCGCTACAGCATAGTGCCGCAGCTTTCGCTAGAGTGGCTAGACCTGAGCCGGACGCTTGACCCTCTCCAAGGCCCTTGAGACCATTAGGAAGTGCGGGTAGGATGGGTATGTATCGCTTAGCTATGATACGGGGGTGAGATCATGGCACTAGACATTGAGATGACGGCATACATTTTCCAGCGAGCTGCTTCATGTTACTCTTGTCCGTCTTCTCGATGGAACACTGGCATTTGGAGTGCATGCGCTTCGTCTTCCGCAACTCCCTGCACTTGCTGCATTGGGAGACTGGCCGGCCTTTCTTCTTGACTTCGAAGAGGGGGCGGTCGGCATGAGCACATGAGGACGACCTGTGACCCTTTATGCAGGATTCACTGGGCCACGTTGAGCATACGAAGCGAGACGAGCGATAGCGCACACGTACCAGGCGTATTTCTTGTCATCGACGACGACCTGTGGAACCTTATCATCAGCCCCGCAGACTACGGGATTAGGTGCAGGGGCACTCACCATAGTCACGTTGCACCATGCCAATCAGTAGACCCTGAGTTCTCTGTGTGTGCCAACCCAACCTTGTCTGAGGGGTCGAATGCGGCTCAAGCGGGGAGACGAGGGTGGGAGCTGTGCGTGGATGGAGGATGGGGACATAGGGGCGCCTATCCGCCCGCTTCACAAGAGGGGGCGGGACCCCTGACAGCGCGGCGGGCCCGGCGGATCAAGGCGCCCGTCGGGGACGATCACTCCACAAGCGCCACGTTCAACTTGGACCCTGCGTGTTCCCGCAACTGCGGACACGCTTTCCGCTTGCACGCGTTTTTTTTTACTGACCAAATCATCTTCAGGATACTAATCTCTCACCGGCGGAGCTATGGGAGGCAGACGTCGAGGCGCAGGTCGCAGAATCACCTCGCGGAAGGGCGTGTTCAACCCCGAGGACACTAAACGCGTCAAACACACCCGCATCGGCGTTTGGGACCTTTACGAAGAGAAAGTCCCTGAGCTCGAACGGATCCCTGGCCTGTCGCGTTTTGAACGCTTCCTTACATTACGACAAACACTCCCCTATGTCTGGCGCATGGTTCGGGACATTGGCAGCATCCGCAGCTGTTGGCTACTCATCAGCTTGTATTTAATTCTCGAGCTCGTCGGTGCACTCGTACCTGCCGCTGTTTTGTGGTGCGCACCCATTCCCCTTTGCGTACTGTGACTGTTGACAGGATATCACAGGTACAAGGGTCAACTTCTGACCATCGTCAGTACACCCTGCCACACCGTGATATCATAATCTAACCATCAGACTAGGTGCAAGTCGCCGTCGACTCGCGGTCGGTCGACACGTCCCTGCTCGTCCGCGTGACCTTCGGCATGTGGGTGTGCAGGATCCTCACCCGCCTGCTGCGGTACGCCAAGAGCCACATCACGGTGCCGCTCAAGGCGCGGCTCAAGCAGCACTACTCGGTGCACCTCTTCGCAGCGCGCGCGCGGCTCGATGTCCCGACGTTCGAGGACCCGTCCGTGCAGCGCCAGCTCGACTCTGCGTCGCACGTCAACGGGCAGAGCGTCGCGTGGGGCACGTTCACGATGCTCTCGGGCCTCATGACCACCGCAATCAAGGTCGTCTCCCAGACGTCCGTCCTCGTGCGTGTGCTCCAGGGCCAGCAGGACGGCCCGCTGCTTGCCGTTGTAAGTTTTGCGCCCGAGCTGGTGCAGTGGATGCAGTGGCAGAAGAGCGCGCTGCACAGTGGCGGAGGTAGGGCATCGTCTGGCTTGGTGTCTGCGTTCGACTCACGAGCGAGTGGACAGTGTGGGCCGCAACGACGAAGAGCAAAGACTTTGTCAAGCTGCAGGGCCTCAAGCGGGTCGTCAACGACCTCGAGCACCGCAAAGAATTCGTTGCCGGAAACATGGCCGAGCATGTCACCGCCAGTACGTCACAAACTCTCATCGCGCCGACAGCTGCCAAACGACAGCCCTGCCCGCAGTGTTCAAACGCGCGCTGAGCCGTGTCGGCGACTATGCGGACGACTTCTACGAGGCGTACCGAGAATATCGCAATAGGGAGCAGCTGGGCCTCGGATGTTCCTCAGGGACTCGTTCAGCGAACTGCCTCAGGTAAATCGACACCGATTCTGACGAGGGCCTGAATGTCTGAGACACTGTCGCAGATTGCCTTTGCGCTGCGCGCAGTACAATACCCAGCGTCAATCCCTGTCTCGCTCGCCTCACTCAGTCTCATTCAAGAGAACACGAGCAACCTAACCTGGACGATCGGACGCTTCCTCGAGCAGACAGGGTCGATCGCAGAACAGCTTACGACCGTGCGCAAGCTCTACGAAGTATCGCATATTCCCAATAGGATACCAGACGGCAACACGCCTTTCCCAGAAGATACCCAGAAGATGAATTCAGGCATTTCAGTCGAGTTCCGGTGAGTGCGAGTCGCTAGTTCTATGGCGAGATTTGCCGACGGGACGTGCTGTAGCAATGTCTCCTTTGTATACCCCGGCGCACAGGACTTTGCCCTGAAGGAAGTGACTTTCAAGCTCGACATGGGTCAGCTTTGCGTAAGTCGGTCCAAATATTTAACAATTGTTGCTGAGGAGCGCCCTAGGTCATCGTAGGCGCAAACGGCTCCGGAAAGAGCACGATCCTCAAGCTTCTTGTCCGTTTGTACGACCCAACCGAGGGTCAAATCTTCATAGATGGAAAAGACATCCGCACACTGAAGCTCGCTGACCTGCGACAGGCCATCTCCGTCCTCTTCCAAGACTACACGCACTTCCCTCTTACCGTACGCACGCCTGCACCCGCCTCCGCCTGTCGCCACTAACCACCCACAGATCCGCGACAACATCGCGCTCGGGGACCCCGCGCACGCGGACGACGACGCGCGGATACGGCTCGCGGCGCGCCTCGGCGGGTCCGAGGCGCTCGTCGACCGCCTCCCGGACGGCTTCGACACGTACCTCGAGCGGCCTGTGACGGACCACTACAGCGGGCTGCCCGAGGGCACCACGACGCTCTTCGGGCGGCCCGTCGACTACCACTCTGTGCGCGCCGCGGGGAACATGGCCGCCACGGCGACGACGGGCCTGAGCGGCGGGCAGATGCAGCGGCTCGCGCTGTGAGTGTGCTCGTGATTTTGCGTCTAGTGGGGCTGTGGGCTGACTGCACGAGCGCAGATCGCGCACGTTCATGCGCTCCGTCGTTTCCGAGGACTCGCACGTCGGGCTGCTGCTGTTCGACGAGCCAAGCGCGTCGTTGGACCCCACGGCTGAGCACGGTGAGTGTGCCTTCGGACGTGCGTGACAGGCCATGACTTCATATGTGCGATAGATCTCTTCGTGCGGCTCCGCGAGCTACGCGGGAACAAGACGATGATCTTCTCGTCCCATCGCTTCGGCAACCTCACGAGGCACGCCGATCTCATTTTGTAGGCACTTCTTGGTTTGGTTCTGTGTTTCTCATGCTCATTGCGACTCAGATACATGCACGATGCGCGAATCGTCGAGTCAGGCACGCACGAGCAGCTACTCAAAAGAGGAGGAGAGTACGCACGGATATGGGGACTGCAGGCGCAGGCATTCCTATGATACCAACCGGGCAAAACAGAAACGAAACATATATGACTTGATGACTAGTATGATGCACTGCCCGCTTGTAATGATCATAAGGAAGGCACTGAGCGTACGCTCGCGCACGGTGTGGCGGCTATTTCCCGAGAGGCGCCGGCGGTTGGAATTGGCGAACCTTGACTCCGAACCATCTTGAGACTATGGCCACCGTCGCAGGCGAAGCGCATCAGGCGATGCAGACCAAAAAGAGGCTGCCAGTCGTAGGAGGCTTCTCTCTCCCCTGGGAAGACTTGAAGACCTTCCTGCAGTCGGTCGGGCAATACGACCCAGCCGAAGAGCCCGATATCAACAAGGAGACCTTGTACATAAGATACTTCGTCCACTGGCACCAGAGCGATTTCAAGCAACGCCGCATCCCTATTGTCAATTGTACGTCCCTACTGTCATCAGGTGCTGTAGTACGCTATTTACGAAAGGCTTACCCAGATTACATCAACCCCAAAGACGAGAAACGCTTGTTTTTGCCAACAGCTCTCGGCCAGTGCAAGTCGCTGAAGTCGATGAGAAGTGTGCGCCCAGGCAAGGTATCGTTTGAGCACAGGGACAAATTCTTGGGTGCCACCGGTGGCGCATTCTCTTCGGAGCGGATGTCGTGGATCTGTGTGCCGCTCGGTGCGGTCGAGCATACCGTATACCAGTAGCGCAGTGGCAGGCATAATTAGACTATGAATTAATCATGCTCATCCTTGGTGTTGTGTGCCAAGACGACCCCGTGGTCTCAGAGAGTGCGCAGCCGTCGAAGACGGAGACGGTGCTCCTCGTCGAACATCGCGCGTCCGAGTCGCGCATCGCACACCCGAATGCGGCGGTTGTGACTTAAAGTGGAGCTGAAGCCTTGTTGAGCACCAAACTTTCCTCCATCGACTCACGTACGTCGTTCACTCATGGCGACAAACTTACAGCATATTGACGAAAACACGATACAGAGATGTTTGAGATTGTAGGGGGATACTCTCTCTCTTGGGAAGACCTGAAAACCTTCCTGGAGTCGGTTGGGAAATATGCTCCTGCCAAAGAGCCCGATCTCAACAAGGAGACCCTGTACATCAGGTACATGGTTTTTTGGCACCAGAGCGACTTTAAAGATCGCCGCATTCCTATCGTGAACTGTATGTCATGATTGTCCCGGTGTGCCCACTTACTGAGTACCCCGACCTGGCGCAGATTACATGAACCCCAAGAACGAGGCATGCCTGTTCTTACCGACAGCTCTCGGTAGATGCAAGTCACTAAAGCTACTGAAGAAAGGCAAGCCTCCGGGGCAGCGGTCTCTTGAGCTCAGGGACAAATTTGTGGAGGCTACCAACGGCGCGTTCGGTGTCGAGCGAATGACTTGGATATGCGTGCCGCGCAGCGTAATCGTCCACACCGTTTACCAGTAATGCAACGCCGCTTGCCTTCATGATACTCATGTTCTCAGATTTGTACACCATGATACCATAATACAATCTCGCAAAGGCTGGTCAGACGCAGAAAGGCAGTAACGGTGCGGAACTAGACAACGAATATTGTACGCGTAAAGATCATAGCGCAATCTCAACATCCAGCCGAGCAAGGTAAGAATACACGTCGGGGGACATGCGATACTTGAGGATACCAGCAAAGACCATAATCGACCGCGACTTCTTGCGGAGGGCTCCCAGAGTCTGTCAGAGCACGTCAGCCTCCACGCATCGAGGAGGACAACAGCTGTACTTACCATCTGCCTCGTCGACTCTGCGACCATCGACGACTTGACCTTCTGGTGCACCGTCGCGAGCGCGTCCATCGTGAGAGTGAGGAACGTCTGCAGGTTGCGCTGCAGAGCCTCGGGGAGGTCGCGGAACTCCTCCGCACGACGCGTAATCTTCCCGACGTCGCCGTCGAGCGGCACGAGGTCGGTCGCCTCCATGATCTCGAGCGCGAGCTCTGCGCGCCCGCTCTCCTTCGCCTCGAGCGCCTCGCGCACGCGCAGCAGCTTGATCGCCGCGTCGCGCTCCTTGCCTACCGCCCGGTTCGTGCGCTCGTAGTGGCGCAGGATGTCCGCCGCGGTGCGCTCGATTGCCCGCGCCTTCTCGTCGCCGCTAGGCTGCATGATCGAGTTGCCCAGTGCCTGCGCGAGGCACGCGATGACGGTAGTGTAGTCGCCTGCGAGGTTGTAGAGCTTGATCGCCTCGGGCGTTCGGTCATTCTCCTCGCAGTGCTTGGCGGCGCGAACAAGGATCTGTTCGTTGTAGTCATTGAGGTTATCAAGCTTGAGCAGTGGTGCTCCCTGCTCAATAACGCCGCTCTGCGCAATGATGAGTACGGTACTAATGTTAGATGATCCCAAGAGCTTACGAATCGCGTGCCATCAGGTCGGAAGCCACCGACAAGCTCCTCCCATCCTGCGCCACTGTTGGCAAGGACAATGATCCTGCGGACAAGTTCCCAGGCGTTCTCGACCTGTTCCTTGCCAACACCGTTGGGCTGGTCAGAGCAGAGAGTGATGCAGTAGACGTATTGCAGAGCCTCCTTGGCGTCCATCTTTACGAACTGCCTTATGTATCGCCAAATCAGTGTCGACAAGCTAATGGCGGGCTGGCCGCCAGGCGGCAAGGAGACTGAAGGAGGTATGAGTTACAATAGCGCCTAGAAAGATGAAGTACATACGAGGTGTGAGATCAGACGTCTCGGCCCGCGATGGTACACGGAGCAAGCCATGGTACGCAAGAGCGATGGCAAGGTGCACAGCTTCAACTTCGGTTTCTGGGTGTTCCCAGAGCGCTGCAACAGCCTTGCAGGAACGTTAACACGGCTTCATGTCCAGGCAGATCAAACGCTTACCCGTTCGAACTGGCCACACATGAGCAGTACGCCGGCCCACACACCACGCTTCCCACCTTTCTGGCCTGCATTGCCTTCGAAGTGGCGCTCTCCGTAGCCGAGCAGGACCTCCGCGAGCGCGCGCAGGCCGCCGTGCTCGTCCTCGTCTACCATCGAGAGCTGGAACCACAGCCAGTCCTCGATGGTCACCGTCACTTGCGCAACACTCCGGCGGCCGGGGTCGATCTTGCCCATCAGCTTGTAAAGCGCGAGCTTGAATGGATCGGTAGTGGAGGAGTGAAGCATGTGCGCGTTGTATATCGAGTGCAGTTGGTCGCGGTGAGGCTTAGGTAGGCTGTGTGCTCATGTATTAGGCTGAGAAAACGGGGGAAGCAAAGATTGCATACCGTCTGTCCGTAGACTCTGCCCATGTCCGGAAGTGGCTCAGGAATGTCGGCTCGCGGTGGTCGATTTGAACTTGGTACTTGACTGCCTCGTCTAAAGCCTCCCGCAAGTGGCCTGTCCTAACCATGTAGAACAGTTTCGCCCATATTGGTTGGCCAGCCACGAGCTGTGCATTGTCGTTGGCCTCCATATACCCTGCGATTGAGGCGCACGCACCTCGATTCGGTCCTCCCATTCGCCCTGGCGGTAATGCCTTACTGCCACGAATGCGCGGACTTTGTTTGCCACACTCGGGTCACCACCGAGGCGCGCTTCCATGGGCCGTGCTTGAACGGTGCGCTCCATGACGTCCCAGTACTGCTCCTCTAATGCCTCCCTTGCGCCTCGTGCAATCTGCCTTCGGAGCTCGGCAGCATCGCGGGACTCCGGGTCGCCCAAGTATACGCGCGCGTGCTTGCGTTCGAAGATGGGGGCGTTCAGGATGTGTGCACCAGCGTGCTCGAGTGGCGGCAGAGCTGGTGGTTCCCCAGTTATTTTAGCCAGGACGTGGAAGTTTTGGGTCATTTGCATATTCCGTGGCTAGGGAGACTCCTGAGTCACAGGCTGCATATGGCCAAGACGGGAGCACTTACATCGGGATTGACAGCGAGTGAAGCCTCGATGAGGCCGTGGACCACGGGGAACGACGTCCCCTGTAGTCGTGAGGCATTTAACCTCGAGACTACACGATCGTACGCCATCATCTTGTTCTGCATCTGCAGACTTGGTGCTGGGCCCACGCTCGTCTACTGCAATGAGTGGCTAGCCATGCGCGGGGGACGTATAACTCACCGAGAGCAAGTTCTTTCCACCAACGCTCTTCTTCAACTCTGTGACAGCCTTGTTCTCCCCGCCTATCCGGCCGCCCAATTCCTCGAAGACGCGTCTCTTCTTTGCCTCCCAGTCCCGCTGCTCACGGTCCTCCAGGACGCGGTAGAACTCCTCCTGGGTCTCCTTCCGCGCCTCTTCGATTGTCGATATGAGATTTTGTTCGTGTGCATGGCGGAGGTACCCCGCCACGTCGGTGTCCTGCAGAGCTTGCAGAGGGGTGAACGTGGTGGCCGTGTTCAGGTGCGCAATCTCGCTAGCCAACGCGGGTGCGTCGACGCGTGCCTGGGCGAGGAGATAATTCCTAGAGTTTTCCCCCGTCAGTCTACAGGCCGCTGCTTCAGGTAGGCCTCCACGCACGCTCTGCCATCATCGCTGGGCCCTGGCTGCCGCGACACGAGTCTCCGCGACTGGGCCTCAATTTGGTCGAGCGAAAGCTTCACGGACGGCAGGTCCGGCTTGGAGAGATGCGCTGTGAGCGCCTTGGACGCCGACAGCAGCGACGAGAGGTCTGACGCCATCCGCAAATGCCGGTGTTAGTTGTGAAAGGTTAGAGGATGGGCCTTTGAAGCCGGAGAACAAGACGGATGGGTTCAAGTATTGGAAGCGCCCGCGCGAGCGCGTCCATGCGCCTCGCGCCGCGCATCTGCCTGCTGCCACCATTGGATACAACTTATTTCCGTGTGCCCTGCGAATCCCCCTCACTTTCGTGTGCGCTTAGATACAGAACAATAGTTCGGATTACTCCAGGAGACTCATGGACTACAATCTAGTATGATACAGAAGCTATATAAACGTCGACACAAAACAAGGCAGGACAGCGACATAGACACACGAAACTGCAGGAGAAAGGATGTCCGAGAAGCACCAGCGTCGAAACAACCAGAGTCTACTCATCATCGCTAGGCGTTAGGTACTCATCGTCGCTGAGCACCTGTTTCCGCCCGCTCTTCGACTTCGGTGGCGGCCGCTCGTCCTCGTCCATCGGGGTCAGCGCTGAGTCGTATGCCCCCGACCCGGCGCCGGGCGCAGGCGGGGCACCCGGCAGGCCACTCCCGACGATGACGCGGTCGAACGTCGCGTTGAAGACCTTCTCCATCTCGTCCGCGTCGTTGTACACCCAGGATCCCTCCTGGTTGTACGTCCGCGCGTTGTTGAACATGAGCCGCCAGTCTTCCCGGAAGTCGAGCACCGACTTGTAGTAGTTGCTCGTAATGCGCTTCCGGATGCTGGACATGGCAATAGGCTGCTTGATGATCTCGTAATAGTCGGGGTATAGCTGAGAGAGGGATTATCAGCGGAAGCAGGGACAGTCGATTCAATGATATTCACCTTCTTGTCCGGGAGCTCCTTAAACAGCTCGCATCGTCGCCGGCCCGTCTCGTCCTCCGCCTGCAACACCGCCTTATAGCACTCATTGTACACCTTTTTCATCTTCTCCTTCACTGCCGCCGGAATCTCGGGCGCCTTCGTCTTCCGCCGCTTCGCGTCGCGGTCCTCGGGCTCGTCGCCGTCGATGGAGGGCGTGACCGACATTGCCTTCCCGCGCTTCCGCTTGCCATTCGACGGCGTGTCAAAAGGTGTGTCGACGGCCTTCGACTTGCCCTTCTTCGCCTTGCGCCCGCGCGGTGTATCATCGAACGCGGGCGAGTTGCGCGAGTCGACCTCTTTGAGCGTCTTGTTCGCCGCGCGCCGGTCTTTTTGTGCGCGCGCACGCTCGGAGAGCTCCTGGATGTCCTCGCCCTCCTCAAGCGCCATCGCCCACTGGTCGTCACTGAGCCCATCGTTGTAATTGACGACGGTCCGCTTGCGTGCACCGCGGCCCTCGAACTCCTCGAGGTCGTTGGTGTTCGCGAAAGGTTCATCCGTTCGGTAACACTCGGGCAGTTCCTCAAGCGTGATGAGCGGCGGTGGTGGTTTGCCGCGGTTGCCCGCTGCACGCCACGCCTCCAGAGCATCGCGGTCGCGCTTGATGTCGAGTTCACGGAAGATGTTCACTTCCTCCTCGTTGCGGGCGATGATTTCGTTGATCTCCTCGTCGTTCATATCGCCCGCCTCCTCGTTCTCCTCCTCCTGATCAGCCTCAAGAATCGACCGGAGGAACTCTTCCTGTTCTTCCTGTGTCGACTTGTTATCGAAGCGACCGGCTTGGATGACCTTGTCGTCGATGTCGAGCTTGTACCGCGCTCGCGCAAACATCGCTTCTTCCACACTCTTCTCGGTGATGAACCGGAGAATGCGCACGACCTTGGTCTGGCCGATACGGTGAGCACGATCCTGAGCCTGGAGATCGGCGTGCGGATTCCAGTCAGAGTCAAAGCTATGGGGAGACAATCAGAACTAGGAGCGATCATGGAAGAAGTTTGACGTACATGATGACAGTGTCAGCAGTCTGCAGGTTAAGACCGAGACCGCCAGCACGAGTCGACAGAATGAAAACTTTGTACTCCGAGTCCTTTGCGTTGAACAACGCGACGTGACCCGCACGGTCCTCGGTCTTTGTGCCACCGTCGAGGCGCAGGTACTTCCAGCCCATCATCTTGAGGAAGTCCTCCATGATGTCCATGACCTTAGTCATCTGGAAGAAGATGAGGACACGATGATCGGTGGCGAAGAACTTGGGCAGAATGCGAGACAGGAGCTCGATCTTGCCCGACGTCCGGATGATAAGGTCGTTGACATAGCCCGAAGGGTTGACATTGTCTTCGACGCTTTCAAACAAAAACGGATGCTGGCAGATCTTGCGGAGCTGCATAAGCTCGTTGCTGAGACCCTTGACACCGCCCGATTTGCTGCAGTAAGTTAGAACATGTCACCACAACAACGGGTCCCGTCGACGTACCCCTTGCTCTCCTTGCCGTCCGCAATCATCTTATACTTCTTCATCTGCTTGTACAGCTGCGACTGCAGGGCGCTCATCTTGACCTTGATGACCTTCTCGACCTTGTCGGGAAGCTCCGACTCGACGTCCTTCTTGAGGCGGCGGAGCAGGAACGGACGGAGCACCTTATGGAGACGCCGGATGATGAGCAATGCCTCTTCTTCGTTCAGCTCGATCTTGTCGCCCGTGCCGGAGTTCGCGAACGGCGTGTTGAACCATTCGTCGAACGACTTCACCGAGTTGAAAATCTTCGGGAGCACGAAGTTAAGGAGCGACCACAGTTCGGGAAGGTTGTTCTGCAGGGGTGTACCGGTAAGAATGAGGCGGTACCGCGAGTGGTAGTGTTGAGTCAGTGTTTGCGAGAGCTTGGACTGGGTGTTCTTCATGCGGTGACCCTCATCTGTGAAGAAGTTCAGCAGCGCATCGACATAGAGACAGCAACGTTACGTACCAATGATCATGTGCACCCACTTCAGACGACTGAGAATTGGCCGGTCCTTGATGATGTACTCATAGGTAGTCAGCAGCACCTGGAACTGCCCGGAGCGAATCTCGTTCTGGAGGGCTCTCCGCTGCGTCGGGTTGCCCTTGTACGAGATCGTCTTCACTCCGGGCGCCCACTTGGCAAATTCGCCCGACCAATTTGTCATCGTCGAGAGAGGGACAATGACGAGGTACGGTCCGCGTTGCTTCTTCACCTCGATCAAAAAGGTGATCAGTGAGATCGTCTGGATCGTCTTGCCGAGACCCTATGTAGAACGCTTCAGCACCTGGTATGGAGAGAAGCCGAAATGCTAACGCACCATCTCGTCTGCGAGGATACCGTTAAGCTTGTTGTTGTACAAACTGACCATCCACTGCAAGCCCTTGAGCTGGTACTCCTTGAGTGTACCGCCGACGAGCAGACTGGGCTGCTTCGTGACCTTCTCCTTGATGCGGTGAGCAACCGCATAGTAGTCGAGCTTCCCTTTGTCCTCCTCCGAGATCTGCTTCTGAGCACCGAACGTCTCCTCGCTCGTCGGCTCATCGTCGGGCTGCCAGTTCGGATCGCCGGCCTTTTGCTGCTCAATGACGGCCTGCGCAAGCGAATCGAGGTAGGCGTCCGTCTGGCGCAGCAGGTGCGTGATACGGGTGTCTTTGGCAGTGTCGATGAGCTTCATGTACGCCTCTTCATCGTCTGCCTTCAGCGCCTTAAGACGCTCCTTGGCGAGACGTTCGATGCGCTTCTGCTCCTCCTTCTCGGTGTGCGCGTGGAAGCTCGCGACCGCCTTCGAGAGCTTGACGATGCGATCTTGCGCAGCACGGTTGACAGCAAGCACTTCGCGCCCGTGGTCGCAAATAGTCTTGAGCTGCTCGACATGCTTCGCCTTGGCTCGCCGCTCCCGCTCTGCACGTTGCTTGCGCTCCGCCTGCTCGGTCATGCGGGCATCGCGCATAGTTGGCTTGCGTGTCCTGCGGAACTCTGTCCTGTTCAGAGGGAGCGTAGAGCCGTGGATGAGGCGTTCAGCGACCATCGCCCGCATCTGCCGCTGCTTGTCGAGCAGCCGCAACGACTTGAGCTCGATGACCGCGCGCAGCTTGCCATGTGTGCTTGGAGGAGGATGGATGAGGGCCTTCAGATCGGTCGCGTTCTCCTTATTGTCGGGAGTCTCATCGTCCGCCACAACAGGCTCCAAGCCCCCTTCGCCCATGAGAGCCGGCAGGTCTTCGAGCTCCCGGATGCGCTGGTCTATCCGAGCATCAACAAAACGATTGCGCTCGGCAATGATTTGCTGAGGATCGAGACCCGAGGGCATGATGGAAGGAATGAGCAGCCGCTGTAGCCGTGTGGCAAACAAGGCGGGGTCGACAGACGGGTCGCGCTTCAAGTGCGTGAACGGATGCATGTATGCGTTGTAGGGGTATATGCCTGAATCGACGTTGTCTTCGAGGAAAGGGCCTTTTGGCATATCCGTCATGTCCTGCACGACTTCCTCTTCCGCCTTGATCTCGGCGACACCCTCACCGCTACCGCCTGCCACACCTGGTGCTGGTGTTGCTGTTGCAGGAGCACTCTTGTGAACCTTCACAGCACTGTCGACGACTCTAGAGTTGACATCTCCGCCCTGGAGTAGCTTCTCTAGCTCGGGCACTGCTTGGTTCGGGACGCGAACAGCGGCTTGCAGAGCTTCTGGAAGCGGTATGCCCCGAGAAATGAGTTTGAAGGCGTGGATCTGAGCACGGAGTGCGTTGATCTGGTCGGGTGTAAAGGACACGGGGGATTGGGATGGTGCTGGGTATGGTTGGGACGGTATCGGACCAGATGTCAAAGAGGTGCCATTTGGGGCTGGGCTTCCGTTGATTCGGGGGCCTGCCATAGCATGTCCATTGGTCTGAGGAATAGAGTGATCTGCGGCGGCCTCTGCGATGGATTTACCTAGTGTTTAACGTGAGCTGAACATACGGGGCAAGGACGGGCGACTCACGTTGTTGCGCCATGGCCTTCAAGAAGGTGACCATCTTCGCCAGCTCCGGGTTGTTCTCCTCAGAGTAGCCCGCCTGCCTGAGAAACTTGACACGCTGGAGGGGGAGCAGATGAGCGTGTGCGGATGGAATCTGGGGTAAAGGACACACCTCGATGACTGCGTGTACCTTTGCCTGACTGAGGGCATTCTGGGCGAAGGGAACCTGAGGTTTCGGCTGGGATGCGGGGGGCTGAAAGAAAGGCTGACTTGGGGCAGCCATGCTTTCACGAGATCTGGGCGACAACCGAGGGCTCGAATAATTCGCCCTAATTTGCCGTCACTGCTCACGCAGAGAGTCGTGGGAAAACCGAGGCCGCACTGCCCGGTAACAAAAGCGGCACACACGTGACTCGGACACGTCTCCAACTCCGATCCCACGTTCAGACTCCGCCCCGACGCGTGTCTGGCGCGTCATTAGCCAACCCACTTCTCACCACGACACCATGACAGAACGAGCCGGGGTGAGCCGCACAACTCCAGAGGAGACCATTTGTCTCATTTATATTGCAGTACACAGTCACCATGTTCCTCGTCGACGTCTCCCCGTCCATGGGGAAGATGCGCGAGGTCGAGGTTCCACTGCCTAACGGCGAGGTGCAGATAGTCGAGATGAGCAACCTCGAATGGGCCTTGCAGTTTGTCAAGCTCAAGGTTCAAGAAATGGTGCGCATATGTACAGCGTCTTCTGCAGCAGAATCCTCACAGTCAAGTAAAGATTTACCACGAACGCAAGACTGACCAATGTGGCGTCATACTGTTCGGTTCTCAAAGTGAGAGATCCTCTTGTCCCCTGTAGCGTTTATTCTAACCGTGTCTAGATACCATGAACTGCGTTCATAAGGAGCAAGGCGGATACGAGCATATCGAGGAGGTCATACCTATCGCGCACCCTAATGCAAGCACAATAGCGCAAATATCCAGTATTACTCCAGGAACAGAGATTGGGGACCGTGAGTATGACATATGTCTGCCTCTGCTCCTGTTGACAAAATTGTATCTAGCCTTGGATGCCATCGTGGTGGGCATCGAGACACAGCATCAATACCTCGGGAAGAAGAAGACCTGGACGCGACGCATGGTGCTGCTTACCGACGGCGAGAATCCGATTGAGATACAGCACCTCCAGAGAATCTCACAAAGAATAAACGAACTGAACATCAGATTCACTGTCATGTATGTCTTGTGCAGATTTTGTGATGCTACCCTTCGTCTAATCTCGACGACAGTGGTATCGACTTCGACGACGAGGAATATGGTTTTGTGGAAGAGGGGAAAACGGACATCAAAGTATGCACAGGACTACGTATGTTGACTTGTTTACTCATTCATTTCTCAGCGAGAAAACGAAGAATTCTACCACTCGTTCGTCGAAACCCTCGAGCATGGCGTCATCGGGAACTGTGCCGTAGCTATAGAGGAGATCTCCAGGCCTGATTCCAAGCAAACTAGATCTCAGCCATCAGCCTCTGTACTCCGTCTGGGCGATGTAGAAAACCATCCCGAGGAGGCTATTGAGATCAACATCAAGGTCAGCAAGTGCACCGCCGTCGAGCGCCCTAAATCGTTCAAGAAGTTCGCAAGGCTCAGCGAGGATATTGAAATGGGAGAGACTGGGGACGAAAGCGAACCGACCGTAGAATATGGCCAGCTAAGAAGAGAGATTCGCTACTCATATGACGCTAGCGAGCACCACGATGACGAAGCGCAAGAGGAAGACGAGGAGAAGAAGCGCGACCTCCAGGAAGTCGAGAAGGAACAGCTCGTTCGCGGGTACAAGTACGGGTCATCTTTTGTACCCGTCCCTGACAATAACTTTCCGAAGCTCGAGACGAAGAAGGGCATGGAGATCTGTGGGTTCTTCAAGGAGGAATATTTCCGTCGCGAGTGGTCCATTGGCGAGGTCCGCTATGTCTTTGCCGCCGACAAGTCACCGTTGCAGCAGGTCGCGCTCTCGAGTCTAGTGGACGGGATGATCCAGACAGACAAGAACGGCAAAGAGTTCACGTATTACGCCGTCACTCGATGGGTCACACTCGATGGCTCAGAGCCAAAAATGGGCGTACTGAAGCCTTGCAAGGACGAGTTCAATAATCACTACTTCCTGTGGGTTCAGGTAAGTGCGATGCTCGGTGTATCTCGTGCTGGCGTCGGACGCTCATACCTGTCCAGATGCCGTTTGCGGATGACTTGCGGAAGTGGACATTCGCTTCGCTTGACCGGTTAATCAGCAGCAAGGGCGAGTTAGTCACAAAACACCCGTACCTGCCCACCGATGAGCAGCTCGAGGCGATGGAAGAATTTGTCGATGCCATGGATCTCATGGAGGCTGGCGAGAAGGACGAAGACGGGTGAGCCCGCTGTCGCCCCCTGCAAGCATAGTCATTCGCGTACTCACGTCGTGCAGGAACCGGATGCCTTGGTTCGATACAAGGCTCTCCTATAACCCCGCGATCCATCGCATTAAGCAGGCCCAATTCCATGCTGCGATTGTGGAGGACCTCAACAGGCAGCCTCTTCCGCCGCCGCACCCCGAGCTACTTAAGTACTTCGAACCGCCACGCAGAGTACTCAAGTATGCCCGCTCTGCGATCGATGCCGCGCGGGAAGCATTTGGTGTCAAGGAAGGTCCGTATATGCATATAATCACTAACCATTGCCATGCTGATGTCACTTACCTTTGCAGTGCTCAAGATCGTTGGGAGGAATCGCAAGGACGGGCACGTTCGTGCGCGCGACGAAGGCGACGACGTGTTGCTCCTGGATAAGCAACCTAACAAGCGCATTAAACTCTCGCAGACGCAGTCTCAATACATCCGCACGCAGCGTAGGAAGATAACTCCGCCAACGCAACGCAAGGCCCCCAAGCGCGCCATGTCTGACGACAGCGACACGGAACCGGAGCCGGAGCCCGACTTCGACGATGATGACGATCTACTTCCCACCAACAAGTCGAAGGCGAAGCTGCGCGCGAAGTCCGAGGCTACCAACGCCGGCGGCGTGCCGCCCTCGCCCTCGCCCTCCCGCTCGCCGTCGCCGCCGCAGGAGCGCGACCGCCTGCCGGGCCGGATTATCGGTCTGCTGCACCCATTGGACGACTTCTACAAGAACACGGCGAGCGGCGACCTCGTCACGAAGGCGGTCGAGGACCTCGCGTTCGTTATCCGCACCGTCGTTCTCAACCCGTTCTCGACGCGGCGCACGGAGGAGATGCTCGAATGCATGCGCGCGCTGCGGAAGGTCTCGCTCGAGGTGCGTCGCGCGTGACCAATTTTCCGAGTATTGCTGGACTCATGCCGGACGCAGGAGGACGAGATCGACGCGTGGAACGACTTCCTGCGCGACTTCAAGCGGCTCTGTCTGGACGATGAGCCCGGCAACGAGTATTTTTGGAACAGGTTCAGCGAGCTTGGGCGGGAAGTCAGTCTCATCAGCGATTCTGAGGCGAAGCGACAAGGGGGCAGGTCCGACGTCACTGACGCGGAGGCTGATAAGGTGCGTCTTTACTACAGACTCGCTCATGTCCGGTCGCGCTGACGGGTTGCCAAGTTCTTGACCACCGGCATGACCGAGTGACCCTTCAGCGATACGATACCTAATTTGATACCCGTGTATTCAATGTCTTGTATACATTGCCTTCACTCATTCTCCAACCCGGCGGATGTCACCCTGGAGACATACAGCCCGATGGGACCCAAACCCAATTAATTCGGCCCAAGACTAGTCACAGCAACCGATCTGCGGTCGCGAAAAGATACAAGAAATAGCTAACCAGAAACCAATTCATGGACCCGCCACATTACAATTCTCCAGAACTCTACAGGCGGTTCTTCGACTCCTGGCGGGCCTTGAAGGGCCTGCCGAACTGCGGGCGACCACCGAATTGCTGCTGCTGATTGTTACCGCCTTTGTTGTTGCCCTGCTTGCCACCCTTGCCAGCCGCTGGTGGTGCAGTAGCGGTAGCGGCAGCAGACGAGGCTGCGGACGCCTGGCCTGACGCGCCGGCCGCACCAGAGCTGAACGGGTTTGCACCGCTTGCTGCACCGTCGGCAGTGACCGAGAACTAGAGACATGAGCATGAGGGCGGGCAACGTCATGTTGATAGTGAGACGTACGTAGACCATGTCATCGACAGCACCATGCTGAGCAACCGCGACGAGCGCCGGCTGGTGGTTCGCCGCAGTATTGATCGACGCCAGGCGGTAGGTGCCAGGGAGCAGACCGTTCGTGACGTCGGCGGTGAGGACACCGCCCTGTGCAGCATCATTCAGGCCTTTGAAGAATGCGAACTGTTGGGGGTTTGTCGGCTTAGTATCCGTGAACGAGGCGATGGACTCGATGACGACATGCGAGTGCCCCTGGATGTTCCCGCTGCTGCCGATCTGCTGGGGCGCGGCGAAATAGTTCTCCTGCGCGTTGACGAAGAAGCCGGTGTCGAGGTTCGAGATCGCCATCTGGATAGTGAACGACTGGTTCTGCTTGATTACTTGGCCATTCGTCGGAAAGATAAACTTAGACGATGGCATGTTCGTCGTCGCCGCAATGACGCCCATGGGCGCCGGATTGCACGACCCAGTCTTGATCTGCTGGCCATTCGTGATGGGCAGATTAGGCACCGTCAGGCAGAAGTTGATGAAGTTGTTGGAGGATGTGAGGGAGGCGACCTGACCGGCTTCGGGGACATCCTGACCGTTGTTCTCGAATCCCTTGGCGATCACCCGAGGATCCAGTGCTAAGACCTAGGCGTCAGCATGTCAACGTTGGCAGGGGATAGACAACATTACTGAGCGAAGTTTGTGGATCACCGCCGCCAGCTGCAGCAGACGCGGCAGCAGAGGCAACTGCAGCAGATGATGAGGTAGCTTTTCCCGCGGCAGCACCGCCGTTACCAGCATTGTTTCCCGGGAAACCACCCTTGAAGCCCTGAAGAGTACGTTATTGGCTAAATCCTTAGGTAAATGTGTATACTCACAAAAGGAGTGGCGTTGACCTGCGCCACGAAGGGGAGGACCACAGCGAGACTCGCTGAAAGAGAAAGAGCGAACTTCATCGTTGTAACTTGAAGGCACCGGCTTCAAAGTATGCAAGGAAAAATGGCTGCGTCGAGAAACGAAGTCCTGAAGTACTGGGCCATGTAAGCATGCCTTTAGCAGACGATGGACGGTCACTCACACGAAAAGACCAGGCAGCTCAGCTGCAAAGAAAGGACCGAAGAAAAAGGTGGGTAGGAAAAAGAGACTGTTGTTACAAAGTGGATGCGTGGAGTTTATATACACGAGACTGCGAGAGCGGGAGTCCATAGATAGATCCATATCTGAATGGTCGTCTAGACGACATTTCGTCGTTCGTTGCGCGAACCCTTCGCAGTGGTAAAGCGGTGTCGCCAGATAGAGCCTTGCGAATCGAACTGTGATTGGCTGTTGGACGGATGACTGATGACATCTTGAGGCATTTGAACGCCACGCTCAGCCACGCATACGAGCTGAGTGAAAAGCAAGTAACTGATTAGCACACATGCGACTGAGGCGTGGAGGTAGCTCGCAACAAGAATTTCGAGAGCTTTGAAGCTGCGGTGAAACATTAAAAGCGCAAGGGTGAAAGCTAGCTACCAAGTATTAGATCGCCAACGTGGGGATCAAGATAGTCATATTTTCAATCATAGTGCTCACCTTTGGCTTTTACGACACACATGAACGATGCAGCCGCGTCTACTTCGTTGACTTGATACTCCTGAAAATGCCTCTGCGCTATTTGCGCCAACGTCTTGTGTACTTCGCTCACGTCCGCAAGTATCGGGGTTGTGTTCGGTGGGTCATCTTCATCCAGGAGCCTAGAGCTCCTTCTTCTGTTGGTGCTGGCGCTTGGCTCACGCCGAGGACGATTCGCAGGCGTCGGGGGAAGAGGCTGAGGTCCTGGACTTGCTGTCGAAGCTCGCTGGCCGTGCGGCCGCAGGAGGTAGGATGGGGGCGGCGGATCCAGTGCCGTCGTCGGTAAAGGATTGAGTTCGGGTACTATATCGTATTCCACGAGATATCTGTAGATTGCCTCGATGGGCATCTTGGAGAAGTCGACCTGAACAGACGAACATGAGTACGGATGAACACGCGCACCGCGTCGGGCATTGATACACCTGCCATCGGCATTGGCACGAGTACAGCTTTAAATACTCACAAATGATGGTCGTTCGCCCTCCGGACCCTTGTCATTCGGTTTCCTAGCCATCGCAGATGCGTTGCTCGAAGCTGCGACAGGGACGGCCGGCTCCAGTCTCTTCCTTTTCACTCGCGGCTCCCCATCCGCCTTGTCGGCAGCAGATCGCTTCAGGCCCGCGGAGGAGGGCAGCACGCCATGATATGCGGCGTCGTCCTGCGGATTGGGCTTTCTACGCGCCTGGGGTCTCGACCTCGATGTCGGCGCCGGTGGCTGCTGGGAGGTCGCTGCAAGCACGGAGGTGCCTGGAGGTGCCATGCTGACGAGAGGAGAAGATACAGGCCAGTCCAAAATCGCGAAAGCTGTTCTTTGTGTGGTGGACGGAAAGTCGGTATGCTCTCTGCAACACAGGTGTCGTCGTCGCCGAGTTGGCGGTCGTGGTCGCTGCCCTGAACGGCGCATCCGCGATGGCTGTTGCTAAATGGGCGCCTAATACACGATCAATGATCGAGATTCTGGGGCGCCTATTCTGGCCGGTATTATGCAGGCGAGTCAGGATGAGAACGCTTTCTTTCTTTCCTCCACCACCCACACACCGCTCAACGCTGCCAGTGCAGGGTTAGCTGGTATCTTCGGAGTTAATTGGCTGAGAAACAGGCAAGGCTGTCCTCGTAGGTGCTGCTTTTCCCCCGGTTTCGCACTCTCACACTGTCCCAGACCTGTGAACTCGCCAGACTATTAATCGTAAAGTGGGTCGCCTCCAATGTACGGGATCGAGATATAAGCTGACTAGACACGTAGACAACAACACCCACTAACCATGTCGACCTTTGGCACGCTCTTCCGCGTCACTACCTACGGCGAGTCTCACTGCGCGTCCGTCGGAGCAATCATCGATGGCTGTCCACCGGTGCGTGCACTCCGCCTGAGATCGGCGTTTGGCTGAACCAAGGCTTTCTCAGGGATTGCCTCTCGAGGCGAAGGACGTCCAGGTCCAGCTTAGCCGCAGGCGTCCTGGCCAGAGTAACTTGACCACCCCGGTACATTGTATTCTCAAGTGCCCCCGTATGCAAGCTTATCCTTTGTGGTGTAGCGCGACGAGAAGGACTTGGTACAACTCCAGTCTGGTATAGAGCATGGCGTGACTCTGGGTACGCCTATCGGTCTCCTCGTAAAGAACGAAGATCAGCGTCCTAGGGACTACACCGAGGTAAGTATCCAGTTTAGCAAGTCAACGTCTCGACCCACATGGCCCTGCAGACGGACTTGTACCCTCGTCCCAGTCATGCCGACTGGACCTATTTGGAAAAGTATGGCGTCAAGGCAAGCAGTGGCGGCGGCCGCAGCAGTGCCCGTGAGACCATTGGCCGTGTCGCTGCTGGTGCGATCGCCGAGAGATACTTGAAGCTTGCGCACGGAATCGAGATCGTCGCGTTCGTCTCGTCTGTAGGCAAGATCAAGCTTGCCACGTCAGTCTCTTCACCTTCGCAGGCTTCGGAGGATGACGACGACGCCGAGGACGCGCTGAGCACCGAGTTTATCGAGCTCCTCAAGACGGTCACTCGCGAGCAGGTTGATGCGCACCCCACCCGCTGTCCGCATCCCGAGACCGCGGAGCGCATGACGAAGGTAGTATTCGTGTCTCGGATCCCGTAGCATATTTAGCTCACTATGCTCCGTAGCGCATTCTCCGTGCAAAGGAAGCTCAGGATTCCATTGGCGGAACTGTCACCTGCGTCATTCGTGGCGTACCCGCTGGACTTGGCGAGCCTGTGTTCGACAAGCTGGAGGCAAAGCTCGCCCATGCGATGCTCTCAATTCCCGCGACAAAGGGTTTCGAGATTGGGTCCGGCTTCCGCGGGACCGAGGTTCCTGGAAGTAAGCACAACGACCCCTTCTACCGCAAGGAAGATGGCTCGCTGGGCACCCGCACCAACTGGAGCGGTGGCATACAAGGCGGTATCTCCAACGGCGAAGACATCTACTTTAGGTGCGTCTGATAAGCTTGCGATTGCGATGCATCTATCAACTCTCGCGCTACCAGGGTCGGCTTCAAGTCTCCTGCAACCATCTCCCAGGCGCAAGAGACGGCCCAGTACGACGGTACTCCGGGTACGTTGGCTGCCCGTGGGAGGCACGATCCGTGTGTAGTCCCGCGTGCCGTTCCCATCGTTGAGGCAATGGCCAGCCTAGTTATCATGGACCAGCTTCTCATTCAGAATGCCCGCAAGGCCACTTCTTCTCTGCTTCCTCCCATCACGACCCTTCCACCCACGATGGTCAAGCCAGCGAGTCTTTCTTAAGAGATAGTAGCCTGTAGAGTATCTCGTTGACCAGAGTAGACTGCCAATTGAGACGATGTGAACTTTGAGCTCAGGTGACAGGGGGCCGACCTGCCGCTGGACGCTAGATCACCCCACACCCGGTCTGTCCGCTGCCCCCTTCTCACCATCTGCCATCCCTCTGCACCGCTCGGGTCTCTTAGCCTCAATGCTATAAGTTCTGTTGCTCTATCGAAGGATCCTCGCACGCATTCTCAAATTTGAATCCCCACGCGTACTTCATTTGGTACCAAACACTACCCTGGGAGTGTGCAGTTTTAGGGTTTGCAAAGCTACAGCGCAAACCCGGAGCTCTCATATCTGAACGACGGACACGACCCATGAAAGCTAGGGAAGCAAACGGCACGAGATGTTGCACACATCCGAGTACTACGAGTCTCGCAGCGTAGGCGAGGTCGAGAGCAGACCGTGGCTGCCAGGTGCGTCCCCAGTCGTGCCTCGGGCAACGTGCCGTTAATGACAGCCCTCCCACCACTGTCGCGGCCTGTTGCGTCGTGTGCAGACAGAAGTGCACCCTCGGGCCAGCAGAATGGGGAGCGCGGCACGCACGCAGGAGCCGCACACGACTCCGGCGGGCCCCAGGTTGCGTCCCACGACGACCCGGACCTGCCTCTCGCCACGGAGGACATGCGCACCCGCATGACGCTCGCGCTCGAGGACGACCTGCATCCCAATGACGGCGGGCTCGCTGCGCTCTTCGAGCCGAAGCTCTCGCTCGCCGGCGGCGGTGGCGCCTCACCCAAGCCGTGCATCGTCCCGGGCAACGCGCTGCAGCTCATCGACGACGACCCCGCGTCCGCCTCGCGCTCGCACACGCCCTCTTCCGTCATCGTCCTCGAGGACGATGCCCCGCACGATGGCGCCCCCGTCGCGCCCGACGCCAGCGCGGACAGCTCCGCCGACGCCGACGCGGCAGCGCCGCGGCGCCCTGTCCCGCGCGTCCGCTTCCGCTCGCGCGTGCGCATCACGTCGGGCCTACGCCGGAGCCGGCATGCGGGGAGCCTGGGTGCGGGGGACGTCCCTGGCGCGAGCCCTGCGAGCTCTGCGAGCGACTCGCCGTCGTCATCTATCTCGGCGCCGCTCCGCTGGCACGCGGACGAGCACGGCGCGTGGGGGCCCCTCGGGCGCCGGCTCAGTGCCTACGCCCAGCAGAACGGGTGGCAGAAGCGTGTCCCCAGCGCCGGCCCCCGCAATGGCAATGGCGCTGCGCGGCCCCCTGCGACGCACCGCCAGCCCCAGCCGAGGGGCAAAATGGACGAGCGGGCGCCGCTGGTGAGACATGGGAGGCATGTGGCATATGTGGATGCTGGGCTGGATGGCGGGAGAGATGCAGATGACGAGAGACTGCTCGAGGGGGAATATGAAGACAGCGATGAAGAAAGCGAGCGAGATCACGCCCTCCGCAAAGCTGCGCTGCAGCGGGAAGAGGAAGCAGTATTCGGTTCGTGGCCATGGAGACTGTTCAACAGACATGTAAGCACTCTGTCCCGGGTCACAGTCTTGCTGATGGTCATCGTTGCATCGCAGTGGTGGTGGTGGCACGCCGAGCCAGTGGTGTGTTGTTTATGTGCTGACGACCCGGAATACGAAGAGTAATGCAACGATCATCGGAAGATATCCAGGACTGTCCCACCCCTCTGTTCTTTTCGACATTCTCATGTGCACTGTCTTATGTATATGTTATGGGTACCTTGGATCCCCTCTTACGCAAAGTTCACGCCTTCTTCCCCGCTGTATACATGACGTCTACTTTATGATTACATTCTACTGGCAGTTGCGATCTCTAATCGTACAATTCTGTTGAGGCTGGCACCGAGGTATCGTCCAGAACCCGTCTCTAAAACTCACCAGGCTTCGCCATCTCCGCCTCGCCCTCAATCACCGCCATAAGCTCCTCAATCTTCTGCTTCTCCGTGGCCCACGCGGGGCGCGCGATGCGGTAGAGCGGACCGCAGCTCGCGTACGTGATGTCGCCCATGCGCGCGACGGGCTTGTACTTGACGGGATCGACGAGGCGGACGACCTCGCCAGGGTGTGCCTCGGAGTGGCGATCGAGGAGCACGTCGTTCCGTACGTGGATCTTCTTCACGAGCCCGAGCACGAACGTGTTCGTCTTCGCGCCCGTGTCCGGGTGGACGATGTCAATCGCCTGGTACAGCTCGCACTCCATGCTGAACGCGCTCTCCTTCACGCGCGGCGCCTTGACGTGCACCTGCGGGGAGCCTCAGCATGTGGTGCCATTGAGACCGGACGGATGCACTCACACTCGGCGCCCGCGTCAGCCCGCTGAGCTCCCACTCGCTCACGTCGGACGGTGTGTCGATGCAGGTAACGTTGGCCTGCTCGATGAAGGGCTCACTGATGATGTTGACTACAAACTCTTTCGTAGCTTTGATATTTGCGGCGGTGTCCTTGAGTTTGCTACCGATGTTCGTGATAGATACAGACACCAGCGGGGGATAGTGGGATACCTATTGTCAAGCCAGAGTCAGTAAGGCGTATAATCAGTGGAAAGGTAGCTACGCGCACCATGTTAAACCAACTGAAGGGCGCAAGGTTCTCCACGCCCGACTCTGAGATCGAGGACACGAACGCAACTGGTCGAGGAATGATGCCGCTAATCATCAGGCGATACTACAGCCAGAGTGAGTCGTCAGCTGTGACGAATTCGACGACCGACTCACGAGTTTCCTGTAACGCGTTTTGTTGAGCAGGCTCACGGCGGCGGCATGACACACGTTCACTCACCCTGGATCCTCCGTAGCAGTGTCCACGACCGTCCAGCCTTCCTTCTCGCCTTCAACCCATGCCTTCCCCTGGGGCGTCGCGTCGACTGGGGTGCCGTAAGTAAACTGGGGGTTGGGCCTCTCGAAGTACTGGCTCGAGTGTTCTGCAGGGTAGGGTGGAAGCGACATGGTATGGTTTGAAGCGGTTCAGGGACGGCGGGGGACGATGGGAGACAAGACTGGAGGACACTAGTTAGCAGTGGATCGGACGCAGGACCTTAAATATGCTTACGGAACTCATGATAATCTTCGCGCCGCGCCTGAGAGTGTTAGGCCGGGCATGTCTTCCTGATCCTGTCGGTCACCGGGACAGGTTACGCAGGGCTCACAAGACGTGCCACCCTGCGCAAGGCACCCGCATGATGATAAGTCCTAGCACTATCATTGCCCGTATGGCAACATCGCGTAAGCAGGCAGCTGCAGCAGGCGGGGACGATGCACGCTCTGTACGCGGTCTTTCGCAGAGTCGCCTCACGCGTTCCGCTGCAGCGCGCGCCTAATCCGAGCCCCTCTCACGCGGACCGATCAGATCCACGAGCGAAACAGGAAGGTCCAAGATAAGATCTCTACTGCCCGCGTCCTCGGGGAGCGACCACAGCACTGCGGAATCGTTTGTAAGCTAACCACCATCCTGCCCTGCAGATCTTAGACGGCCTTTGTGGTGTGATGCCGCTACTGAATGCAAGCTGAGAAGCTTTAGCACGCTTGCTGACATGTACGCCGAGGCGAAAGTCACCGACCGACTCGGAGGCCGACCAACGCTTTGTTCACGGTTGACGGCCGACCGAGGAACACAGTACGTTATTGTTCTCCATATACTGTTCTCTCTATCTAAAAACGCGATATTGAGGGGGCAGCTATGTATTTGCTTGAGAAAGAAGACCGAGCCTCTCGATTTCCTCCTTCTCCTCAGCCCACGCTGGCCTTGAGAGCCTATACAACGTCCGGAAGCTCGCATAGGAAATATCGCCCATGCGCCCGATGGCGTCGAACTTGGTCGGGTCGACGAGCTTGATGACCTCTTCCGGCCCTGTGCTAGACTCCCGGTTTAACAGCACGTCGTTGCGGACATGGATCTTCTTCACGAGGCCCAGCACGAGAGTAACAGAGGGCGCGCCAGTCTCTGGGTGGACAATCCCGATTGCCTCGTACAGCTCGCATTCCATGCTGAATGCGCTCTCCTTGACGCGCGGCGCCTTGGCGAGCACCTGGTGGGCCACGCTTTTGAGCTGCTACCTCTATCTCTGTGAGTCTGCCTAAGTGCTTACGCTGGGTGCCTTCGTCAGGCCGCTAAGCTCCCACTCGCTGACGTCCGACGGCGTGTCCAGTGCCGTCGCGTTCGCCGGCACGGAGCACACCGTGCTCATGATGTTGACCACAAAGCTCTTCCTTGCTCTGATGTTCACTTCTGTATCCTTCATCCTGCTTCCGTCGTCGTTCCGTATGCAGACGGAGACCATAGGTGGATTATGCGAGACCTATCGTGTAATATGAGTGGAGGGACCTCTCAGGTGCACTGCTCGTACCATGTTGAAGAAACTGAACGGCGCTAGGTTGTCTATGCCTCCCTCAGAGACTGTCGAGACGTATGCGACAGGTCGAGGCAGTATAGCGCTGCCCATGAGTCGGTACTGTGATTTTATTTCAAAAATCATCCGACATTATGCTGGCGCATCTTCGCTCACAAGCTTGCTGTATTATGCTCTTAGCGTCTTCAATCGGACCCTGAGAGGGACGTACTTCGGGTCCTCCGTAGCAGGGTCGACTACTGTCCAGCCTTGCTTCTCACCCTCCACCCACTGTGCGCCTGCAGGAGTTGCATCCACCGGCGTACCAAAGATAAATCCAGGTGTGCGTCTCTCGTAGTACTGGGTAGCTTGGTCAAACGGGTATGGGTAGAGGTCAGACATGATGGGGTATTGTGGGTTTCAAGGTGCTGCTGGTCGATGTGACACTGGCAGCTGAAGTCGAGAATATATATACTCAGTGCGCAAATAATCTTTATAGTAGCTGTCATCGAGTCAGCTTCAAAAGATGGCTGCCAGTAGCATATTTGTCTCGATTGAATATGATACTCACCTTACAGAAAGCTCACATGTTAGCTTGTGAATTCTAGCTTGACATCGTGCGGCTTCGCTGCCCAGAAAGGAAGCTTTGGAACAGTACATTCTTCAGTAGCACAAGAAAGATGTGGTGCGTATGCTGCCTTATTAGCATACCAACAGACACATGCCCTACAATCCAATGTACGATGCTGCTCCCAGCTAAGACCTGAGAACTGCACCGCAGGCGGTCTGAAGTCCCCGGGGTCTTGCGGTCCATCCATATATGGCATTTCCGAGATAAGATTCCATAAGCGATCAACGAATTTCTCGACTGCGTCTTGCACGGTCAAGCTCTAGCACTCCCTCCACCTCTCCGCTCAGCGGTCCCCCCACTTTCCTCTGTACACTACTTTCTCTCGCCAAAATAATGAGCTCCTCGCTCCCTAAGTCTCTGCTCAACCCACGACGGCACGTTGGTGTCCACGCCGAGCGAGTCTCGGACGTCTCGAGCACAGAGTATCCCGGTCATTACCCGAATGAAGACCACAGCTGGGACTTGGAGAAGTTCAAGGAGGTGCGTCTGTCTGAGAAGTCTTCACTTCTATACGCTACGTCGCTGACTTGCGGAAATTATTTGTGCCTGTGCCGTTGCAGAGCTTGCAAGTCAAGGTGCAGAGACTGTCGCAACGAAGTATTGAATTCGACCTCGTAGGCGTTGATGCTTCTATCGCGAATGCGTTCCGCAGGATAATGATCGCTGAGGTGCGTTGTACGCAAACTGTCTCCCGAGTTCCTCTTGACCGTTTTGGCGCGTACTGTGTAATTAGGTCCCTACAATAGCCATAGAGCACGTTTACGTCTGGAACAACACATCTGTCATACACGACGAAGTTCTGGCACATCGAATTGGTCTTGTACCACTCTCCGCAGACCCCGCACTGCTGGACTACCGGACAGCGACCGGATTCAACGCTACACCAAACGACCGTAACACCCTTGTCTTCCGCCTGCAGGTCACCTGCGAACGCGCACCAAAAGGCTCCGGGAAGGAGTACATCAACGACGAGGTGAAGAGTAGGGATCTCGTCTGGGTACCGCAGGGCGAGCAGGAGGAGGTCTTCGCGAACAACCCGCCGGGACCGACTAACAAGGACATCGTGCTCGCGAAGCTGCGCCCGGGGCAAGAGATCGACATGGAGCTGCACGCGATCAAGGGCGTCGGGAAGGAGCACGCCAAGTGGAGTCCGGTCGCGACGGCGTCGTACCGCCTACACCCGCTCATCGTGCTGAACCCCGCGAAGCCCGTGCCCGCGCACCTCGCGAAGAAGTTCGCGAGCTGCTTCAGCCCAGGTGTCGTGCAGGTCGCGCCCGACGGCGCCGTCTCCATTGACCTGCACGGCATGCGCAAGGACAGCGTCTCGCGCGAGGTGCTCCGCCACGAGGAGTTCCACGGCTGCGTCGAGCTCAAGCGCATACGCGATTGGTTCATCTTCAACGTTGAGAGCGAAGGCCCGTATCCCCCCGAGAGGCTGCTCCCCGAGGCCATCAAGGTCATGCGCGAGAAGATCTCGTCGATACGTGCCGCGGCACAGGCTCTCCTCGCAGATGCGGATGGCGACGTCCCAGGAGAGACGAAGAGCAAGGACGGTGATGGTGACGTTGAAATGGGTGATTCATAGTGTACTTGGTGCTATACGGTGGTGCGCCGATGTATTTTCTCTCACTCCCACTATAACTACCGGATGCGTGAGTTGACCCCAATCCTTGTGTTCCGAGACTGCCAGTGATGAGGGTCATATGAAGCATGATGACAAGAAAAGATCGCAGGGTTTGGCACTTCCTTCAGTCGTCGACCTGATCCTCGCACAGGCTCCTGCTGCAGGCTTACACTTCGGAGTGCGAAGTTTTGTGCGGACATTCCAGATCCTCGAAAGCAGATCTTGCTTAGAGTCAAGTGGATACGTATTCGCCTTCACAAAACGCCATGATACAATACATGATACTGGGTACACTACATACTCCTCACAATATACATCAGCCTAGTCGTACAAACAGACAACAGAAAACTACTCGGGAAAAGGGGGTACAACGGACAGACGCGTCAATACGCATCATAAAATACATCATCGTCCTCGACGACAAGTTCGGGCTTCGGCTTCTTCTTCGGGGGCAACCGTGCTTGTACAATGCCCTTCACAGCGATCTTCAAGTCCCAGTCCCATTTCTCGGAAACCGATTGAGGGAGAGCAGCGGAAAGCTCTTGCAGCAGGCCGATTGCTTGCCGTAGCTCCTCGCGGTTCTCGTTAGCATGTACCTCAGACTTTGGTTCGAGTCGCTTCCTGAGGTCCGCGGCCGTCCTGCTCAGTTGACTAACGAGATTACATTAGCACCGGATAATCGAGTCAAAGCATCACTTACATAGCGCCGTCCACTTCTTCCTTGATCTTCTCGTACACCTCTTGGGAGGCTACATGGAGACGCAGGTGCGCTTGCTTCTTGGTGTTGGTGACATAGGTGTACAACATTTCGAGGCACACCAAGGCATGTGGGAGAGGCCCAAGGAACAGCACCCGGTAGGACTTGCCCATGTCTTGTGCGAGTTCCTGGCAAGAGAGGAACCAGCGGAGCCGCACTGCAGGCAGCCCCTTCTTGGGGATCCCGCGTTGGCGTAGGAGTATACGCCGATACATGGATGCGATACGCTTGGCTGCCGCAATCTCTTCTTCTCGAGGTGGGGTCATGGTCTGATCGACCCGTGCAGCATCGACGGTGCGCGCAGCGGCGTCCACGTCAATGGAGTGATCGATACCAGTGTCGCCGTCCTGGGGAACTAGGTCTTCTGCTTGGTCATCTCCGTCCTCATCCCCGTCCTCGTCTGCCTCGTCATCTTCCGCACCGTCGTCCACATTGAGGTATTGTGCATTAGGGACGAAAGCTGCGGCCTCTGCTCGTCATGTGGAAGTCGGTTGCGGGACTGCCTCGACTTTTGCGCCGTTGACTAGAGGGACGACGTCAGCTGGGTTGCTATAGACCACCACGCGGATTCCCCTAATGGAATGAACAGGTCGGTTCGTCTTCTTCGAGTCCTTGAGCTGGATGAGCTGATCAAAATCCGAAGCCTCGGTATCGGCAGTACTCCGAAGAGCTCTGACAAGATCTGTCCACCCAGTCGCCTTGACGTATCTACAGGCAGTAAGATACAACGCACAGCGCAAAGGAAGGGCAACGTACTTCACGACCAAGCGCGAATAAGACCGAGAAGGTTGCCAGATAGACTTGATTGTGCGATATATATCGTTTCTCAAAGTCCAGTCTGGTATGTTGTACCCGACTGACACGCACATGAGTTTGTTAGAGATGAGTAGAAGGAGAAGCTCACTCACGTAAGCAAGCGTTGTAGCAACTAAAAAAAAAATTGTATACATGATCAATTCGGTTCAGTTGACTATGGCGCGGACTTACATCCGAGCTGTGAAGATGTTGCGGATTTGCATCTCAATCTTCATACTGTTTCGCTCATAGATCAAGAAGTCTGCGGATGGATAAGCAAGGAACTCGATCTAGTCACGAAGGCCACCCACTCGAGCTCGTGGTTGAGGATCCGTAGTAAGTTTCTTTCAAAAGATCCTTCAATGGCCTGACAAGCAAAGGAAGAACGCTGGTATCCTTCGCAATCAAGGTTCCGCCCCCACATAAGGATGTGATCCAGCGTCGACTGAGCGTCATGTCGTGAAGTTCTTCGTACATGCGCAGTCGATGGTTGAGGATGAAGGAGGCACATATGAAGTCAAACAGATGGCAGAAGACGCTGAGGTTCATAACAAGTTGTTTCTCGACGATGGACCTAGAAAGATGTCACAACCGTGAAGGCGTTTCCATCTCCATAAACACACTTACTGTAGGAAAACGACACCGGCGGCCACTGATACCGATTCCGAAGCCTTGAAGGAGTCATAAAGATCATGAAGGATGTAGCGGTCTTTATTCCTGCCTCGCATGAGATCGGCAGGCCACTGGCGAGGATCTGAGAAGAAGCCGGCGCGAGGAATGTACTCTTGGGCCCCGTGTCGGTCAAATGCGAATGCGAGCGCGATAAGTTCGGTAGTATCGGTAAGGAAGTGTTTGCGCTCATATGTCCAAGGAGAGATGATGTAGAGCAAGTGACGGATCCAGTCCTTGGCGATTTGGATCGCCTTCACGGCTTCCGGTATGGATGCCAAGTTCAACGAAGTGGCGACGCCAAGCTTTGGATGCGGGGGATACAAGGTGTGGTACAACGACGATAGCCAGAACCTGAATTCACGTTAGCAATGTGGAGAACAAGACCAATCCGATAGATGGATGTCACTAACCCCTGCTGGGTGGCGACAGTCATACGAGGCTCTAGAGATACAATAGTCTGGTAAATCAAGATCTGCTGGAATATCAGTCGCACCCGGAGATGATATGCCTCGATGTTCATAACAGCATGACTCTGATGTCCGCGAGAGCAGTTATTGGAGTAGCACGTGCCAAATAGCGCGAGTGTCGGGCAGGGAAAGATAGCGGGGGCCTTGCTGCACAGGAAGTTCTCGTCGTTTACTCTCTGTCGTAGTCGTTCCCAGAGCGCGGTCCTCAGCAAGCTCGTGAGCTCCCAGTCATTGAGCACGAAGGATCGACTTGTATTCGACGGTGTCGCACTGCCTAGGCGACGACATTGATAGGTGTGCAGGAATGTGCCGCTCGCGAGTTCGTAAATATTCTCCGCACCGTCTACGGCCTTGAAGCCGAAGAGTCTCCCTAACGAATCGTCTTGACCAGGATGAAGCTCAAGGCCGATTCGCTGCATCTCCCGGCAATACACGAGGAAGGCGCGCAGGATCGACACCGCTTCTGAGGCACCAGCGGACAAGATCTTTACTGGCTTGGTGAAGACATGCTCGAGGCAAAGCAGAGCTGCGGCGCTATCATCGTGAGCGGACAATAGTCGTTCGCCGAGTTGTAGAAGCTCCAAGGTTTGCCCTCGAACGATGTGTTCGAACATTGCAAGCTAAAAGGAAATGAACTTGGCTGTCTCACGGGAGGTGCAGATCTGAACATTGAAACGCACCTGGTCTATCGTGTACTTCGACATGCTAGGTCCGGCCCTCGCTCTGAAGCCTTTTGCGGCTTCCAGAAGTCTTCCTAGGTCGGATTGCTCGTAACCCTCCTTCGGAGTCACGCCGAAGGAAAGATAGCCCCATAAGCCGCTCAGAATGCATTCTTCAGCCCTTTGCCGCGAGTTTTCATTCTCCCAGTCCTGCATGAGAAGCTCGATAGCTTGCAGAAGCCGACCTTCCACTAGATGGAGCTCTGCTGCTTCTGTGAGTCTGCCGTCGCGCTCTAGCAGTGTTGCACGAGCGACATCGAAGCCATAGTCCTCCATGAACTCCAATGCATCGTCGAGTGTGTCGAACAGCTTAGTGGCACGGCTATTGCGCTTGTCAGATACGCGGGGAGGTAAGATTGTGGACAGTTCAACGTACTCCAGTCGGTTCTCTTTCACGTAGTGAAGTTTCGCCACGTCGACGATCGTGTTGGCGAATTGCTCGGGATCGCGCGGCTATACCGCTGGACAGTGTCGACAGCCTCATCGAAGAGTCCAGCCTTCCGGTAATGCTGCGCTGCCCTCGTGAAATCCTCCGCTTTCAAAAATGCTTCTGCCGCCCTGCGGTGGTCGTCAGCCTCGACGAAGCATTCGGCAGCGTTCCTGTAGTAGGCCGTGATCTCTCGTGCAACCGAGGCAATAGCGCCAGACTTTAGGAAAGCCTGCGCAGCGGCGACGAAGGCGAGCGTTCGAGCGTTGTCTGTCGTGCGCCTGGTCTTCTCCGTGCCTCGCGCGCGCTCGCGAAGGTAGTACGCGTACGCAACGTCCATGTGTCTTGGCATGCCTGCGCGGTCGAAACATCTGACAGCTTGGAGATACCGGCGGTTGTCGAAGAGGGTCCGCGCCGTAGCTGCCCACTCCTCGGGCGTAGACGACATCGCCAACCGCGGGACCTCATCAGTCGCGCTGCAATTCTTGACGAGATCGTACGCGTTCCAGAACGTCTTCGGACCGGTCAAGACGCTTTCACGCTCTGGTAAGACTTGTTACTCACCCGCAGAGGTTCCCCCTTTTCTGAGCAATCTGCAATCCAAAGATTCTTGCGCGCACGGGTGATTGCGACGTAGAGGAACTTGAGCTATAAGAGCAGTAATTAGACCACTGCAGCATATGTATGCGTGCCAGAACATGCTATACCTCTCGGCAGACACCACTGTGTCGCGTGTCATCAAATTGTGGACATTTGATACGCTTCTTCATGCTGTCATCTAGTGCATTCAAGATGACTCTCCATTGAGAGAGGTCCACGGTAGAGTCTTCGAAGAAATTATAGAGGAGGACCTGGATGATAATAAGCATTATTTAGAACCCAAAATGGAGAGAGACGTACGTCGTTGAATTCCAAGCCCTTGCTTTCGTATAACGTCCTGCAAATTTACGGGTCGGTCATGATGTGACGAAGCGCAATAGGTACTGTTATCCTACAAAATCAGCCCAATGTCTCCCATCTGCTCCTGAAGCTTGCTGCGGGCCGCGTCGTCTCGTACCAAGATGCCTGTTGATGTGCCATCATGAACACAAGGAAACATAGCTGGACTAGATGTTAGACACACATTGTTGGGCACCGAACTCAATTTGGCTCCCCCTGTTATCCTTACGTCAGGGTCGAAAATATGTGTAACCTCTGAGCGAGACTTACGATGCTCCAAATAGAAACTGTTCGTACTGAACAGTGTCCTGATCCCATCCACTGAAGAAGATCGGTTTCAGGCCGTCGACGACACCCTTCTCCTCGGCCATGCTGTCGATGGCGTGCGGCCAGAATCTTGTGATGATCTGGACAACAGAGTGCGCGCATCGCACGATGCCTCCGTGAGAACGGTAGTTCACCGTGAGCTGGAAGGACTCTGGGGACTTCAGTTGTATGCCCTTTGGGCATGCCGCGAGCTGTGATCCACCGCGTCAACGCTCGCTCTTGAACGAACGACAATGAGTCCTACCTCCAGGCGGTACAAGAAAGCCTTCAAGTCATCAAACCTGAAGGAACTTCCGACCGAGATAGTCTGCGCAGTGTCTCCTGCCCAGAACAATCCGTCGGGATTCTTGCACAGCTTCCGCAGAACTGTTTGCGTTATCAGCAAGCCTGAATGCTCTACAAGCATGAAGAGCGGTACCAAGAGCGTCGATCAGGAGGTTGTCCTGGGCCTCGTCGACGTAGCTGTGATTCACAATATGACCTGAGTCAGCGTACAAAGACCTACGAAGGGATTACATACATGAAGTCCATCTTGTTTCCCGGCACCCCTACTTGATCTACGCCACGCAGGATTGCATGAGTTCTGGGCAACGCATATCGTTAATATCTCAAGTAAAGATTAGAAAGTGTAGGGTCAAACCTATCCGCTGCATCCCAGTCTCGACGCTGGCGCTTCAACCGCAGGTAGGCTAGGAACAACGCGTACACAGCTTCCCTGCGTCCCGCGAAGGTACCTTGCTGGCGGTGACTGAGAGAAATGTACGTTTGCTCGTCCACGTAGCCTTGTTCCGATTGCAGCGCGCTCTCAGATCCCTTGATGACACCTAGTGAAGGAAATGATGAGGGCCTCTGTCGCGCTAATGCAGAGAGAACGTGCGCACCCATGATCTCGGCAAATATAAGAGCAGGGTCTACAGGCACCCACTTGTTAGAATATGCTTCGCGAGAAGGCGCAAGAGCAACCAACCGAGGTTCTTCGTCAGATTCTGCGGTAGATGGGGCCAGTATGCCTGGAGGAATGTCCCATAGGAGACGAACAAGTCCCGTCGTTGCAGCATATAATCACTCGCGACGGTCGACGGGTCCGCAGTGTCGTCGTCGTTGGCTCCGGACAGCGCGAACTCGCCCTTATTGTACGCGCGGAGGTCTCCTTCCAACAGTCGACACAGCTGTCCGAAACAGTCAGCGTCGCCCCATCGCAAATTTTGTGCAATTCCGTGCAGGACTTACATGGTCGAAAGTCAAGAAAAGCGGGAAGTGTTCGTCCTGCAGCTCGCTGAACCGCTTCGGGAGCGACCCGCGCCAGAACTCCTCCTCATCCTGGTCGACGAGCGCGCGATCCTCCGGGTTCTGCTTCTGCGTGCCCAGTTTCTCGGACTCTTGCGCGCTGCGCATCTCCGCGACATACGCCTCGGTGAGCTTGCGGTAATACTCTTCGACCTTCTCGGCGAGCACGCGCGACTGCGTGACGAAGACCTGGCGCGGGCGCGCGGTGTTGACGTCCAGGTCTTCGCGGATGGTGTCCCACGCGCGCTCGATCCCGAGCATCTTGAAGAGCATTGTGGTGGTTTTACTGTATGTGAGTGTCCGTTAGATAAGCCAGACATTCGGAGGTGAAGGACGAACCCCGTGCCGCTGCGACCCTTGACATAACAGGATCCGTGATGCTTGACGATAGCTTGCTCGGCGGGGCTTGTTCTTGTCAGCAGATAAAACCTGGGGGCTATAAAGCAATACTCACGACATGTGGAAGACATGTTGGACGTCTTGATCCGCAAGGATACCTGACGAACACCAGTTAGAGGCATAGGATTTTCGAGTAGGCAATCTCGTACTGTTCAAAAGCGCCTGCGACCGTCACAGCTGTTAAAACGACGCTTCGGAACTGTATTGAGGACGCACCTGAGAGAAAGTAACAAATTTCTGAAGACTGTACACTGCGTTAGAACGCAGACGTTGCCGAGACCAGAAGTACCCTTACACTAGTAGCGAGTGAAGCTGAAGGCACGTCAGCGAAGAACGTGCCAGAAAGTCATGAAGAAACTCGAACCTCTTCACGATCTGCGTCCTGAAGCCCCGGAATTTGGACCGGCTCCTGTGGGACGTCGGGCTCTTGAGTGGGTGGGAAGCACTCCGGTGAGTACACTTTGTCCCCGGGGTTCTTCGGAGGCTTGCGATATATGCATCTGAGGATATATATGCATCAGTGTCACGTCAACACAAGATCGGCATCGGAGGTAAACTCACCGTTTCCGATACTCCCTTCCCTTTCCTGCGAGATGCTGACCGACAGCGTCCCAAAATCGCCGTTCAAGTTGGGCGTGGGTGTAGATTCCGAAGATGCGGAGAACTGAGACGTATTACAGTCGATATAACGCGCATATACACGCTTCTCAGGGAAGTGCGCACCTTGGTGATCAATTTGGGTGTCAAACTCGCGCACGCAGTCCACTTGGTACTGCACGTCGCTCAGTATATCAGCTTTCTGCACAAATACGAAAGAAACGTACCATGAGGCGCGTATCGCAAGTCATCTTGGCTTCAAAGATAGGCACCCCGACGTCCTTTCCGGTGAGCTTCTTCTGGTTATCGTCGGAGAAATGCCCGTTTGACAACTCCCTAGTACAACTGTCCAGTAGCCGCAATAGAATAGAAAGGGATTCACTCACTTGATCTTTTTCAGGATAATCCTGAATAGCTTCTGATCACTCCTCTTGTACTCGCGTAGGTTGCGATCCGCACGCGTGGACACGAGAATCTGCCACTCGCCGAAACCGTCGACCGAGTCGAAATGGAAGGCTGCCTTCATAGGTTGAATCATCGGATACGCGACGGGTGCGTCAGTGTCCAGGCCAGGGGTGACTGAGGAATTGTTGACGTTCGGAGCGTTCTGGGGTTCGGCAGAGACAGCGCTGTTGTCAAGACCGCTTACCGGGACATACGCATCTCTGAATATGGCTGCTAGTTCAGGCTTGCGCAAGACGTCAAGGTAATGCTAACGATGGTGCACAATCAGTGATCATAGGACAGAGAGTGCAATATGAAAGGCCGCACGAGGAGGATACCCTTTTGATCCGCCAGTATCTCCTCCGTGCGTTGTAGTGCAGCACTTCGGTAGACTGGCACGGGTATTTTGAGGTTGTCAAATGGTCTGCGGTCGATTCTCTCTCCCCGTAACGTCCATCCTCTCTGTCTCTGCCTGCGTTTCTGGGCGAACTCATCTACGTCTTCGTCTCTGAATGATGCAGTGAGCTCCTGAACGGTCTGTTCGTCGTTGATGAAGACGTCTAGTTTTGACAATTCCTTCAATACCGGTCGTGCAAGATCTACAGCCTTGTGGCAGTCGACAAGGCTACCAGAGGGATAATCCAGGTCCCAGAAGTACAGCGAAAGATGACATAGGAGCGCGGAGGCGAGCGACGATTCGAAGTCGACGGCCTGCCTGGGGAAGTTCGTGATAATGGCATCCTTCAAGAAGTGAGCAGCCTCTTCGCCACAAGCTAGCCTTCTGCGTGAGCAACGCTACTACTGTGAGCTCTCGGCCGCTGGCAGACGCACCAGAGTACACAAAGCCGAACAGCCGAGATTGGGCCATGAGATCCCATACGGTTTGGACACTGTCGAAGGCTGGGTTTTGAACGTGTTCTTCAAGAGCACGCATTGCGCTCGCGAAGGACAATTCAGTGCTCAGTCTCCTCGGTGCGAACAGGTCCATGTCGAGCCTCGCGTGCGTGCGTTTGCGTGTGACTGGGTCTGGGTCCGAGAAAGACATCGTGAAGCGTGAAGTTCAAGTGCAAAAAAGATCGCTCCAGAGTCGGACGACCGCTCTGGCGCGAGGTCGATGAGCGCCAGGCTATAGTTGGAAACCAAGTATCCCCGGATGCTAGACGTTGCACCTTGATGATAGAAGTTCAGAGTACAAAGTAGAGCAGAGCTTGGGAAGAGACTGAGGCGTCGGTGCTCGTCAATTCATACGCCTTCGGGGAGAGAAAGCTAGACAATCGTGGTGGTCGCTGTCCAACGTTCAAAACGCGTAGAGCGACGGGCGCGAGCGCGAGCATCGCGTCACATACCTGGTCACGTGCTTCGTGATATGTATGGTAACTCTCTCAAGGCTCGCAGGACTTGCGTTTCACGATCGGCATGCGTCACAATCCGAGCTCTCTCAAATGTATACATAACCCAATTGTATGAGTATATGCAAGTACATCGACCGTCGCACTAGCACATCGCGAGGGCCCTTGCTAACGTCCAAACTTGGTGCATGTTCGCACTCGATTGCTACAGTGGATGGACGTATCGTATCACCTGGACCTCACCCGAACCGGGGCTTAACGGCAAGGGCTTCCTGCAGCATTGTGCAAGAATAGATCGTCGAAATTTCTGAGAGCGGAAATACTTGACGCAACTTGTTGGTACAATTGTTCATATCTTTCTCAACCAGATTTCAGCTGTCTCCTCCATCGTGCCCCCGATTCTTTGCTGTTCAGTCTTCTCTCCAACGAGCCCATTCAACGCCAGACCTTTCACCTCCATTCCCTCTTCTCCAACCTCAACGAGAAACTCCGCAAGGGCAACTGTCTCCGGTGTCACATCGCTGTGGAAGGGCTCTTATCCCGTCCATACCCCCCTGGGAATAAGTACGTCGCAGACAGATGGAACCTATCGCCGTCTTCGTGCAGCAAACGCGCGTGTGAGACCCAGACAGACGGCCATGCCGCATAGAGCACGGGCCGGGTAACATCCGTCGTGTTCTCGAAGAATGACCACGCCTTCAGCACAGGCATGCACGACTCGGGTGGGGCTAGGCTCGGCGCACAGAGCGTGACGTTGCCGTAGCCGGGGTCGTAATACGTTCCAGCATACTTGTTGAGCGGAAGGGACATTGGCGAGGGTGTGTTCCCGGTCTTATGCCCCTCGCGCTGGACCATGTTGTCTTTCGGCTCCGCGAGCAGCCGCTCGGACTCTTTGCGCTCGAGGCCGAGGTAGTCTTCGATGATGCGGTAGCAAATTGCGAGCTCTTGCTGGTGCTTGGCGGCGCTGTTTGCCAGGACGACGACGCCGAGACCGCTCTCGGGCAAGAAAAACATTTCGACAGAAAAGCCCGGTATCGCCCCAAGGTGTGTTACGACCTTCGTGCGTCCCATCCGTCAGGCAGTCATTGAAAGGCCCGAAAGATGTTTGCGCTTACGTTGTGACCCTGGTATGACTTGACGAACCAACCCAGGCCGTACGTCTCCGGAGAGAACCAGCTTTGACTCGGCGCAGGTGAAACAATCGAATGAGACGCCGTGACCATGTCGTAGGTCGCTCGCGGAAGTATCGTGCGGTTGGTAACGGGATCGACACCGTGATTCAGCAGTACCTGAATCCACTTCATCTGAGGGACCGAATGAGCCTGGGCTGGAACAGAACTAGGGGAAGAATTACCAAGTCAATAGCATTGCTGATAATACCTGCAGGACCGGCATTGAGCTCCTTGGCATCCTCGGTAAACCAGAACGGGATACGCCGGCCACTGTGCGCCCATGTTTGCGTCAGCCGACCTCCGCGCGCAGCCTCTGCAGGGCTAAACGTTGACGATGCCATACCCAAGGGCTTCCAGATGCGGTCTTCCACGAACTCGGTATAGTGTTGACAAGAGTATGTCGAGACGATGTGCGCTCCTACCATGTAAAACTGGAGCAAGCCACGGTCATCAAAGCGCCATTAGCGTCGTAAGCGGACTAACCTGGTTGTTGTAGTGCCAACACTGGCGCAGCTCAAATGCGGGCTTCAAATGATGCATCCTGTGTATAATGTCAATTGGCTTGTCACTTGATCGATACGATAATTCGTGTCTGACCCGTCATTAGAATAGCTTCAGCATGGACGACACAGTAACTATACCTTGGCACCCCGGTCTGGTGGGACAGGATGTCCCGAATCGTGACCTTTTTGGATGACCACTCGTCCATGAGTCTCCAGCTGTCGGGAAACAAGTCGACCAGCTTGGTGTGCCAGCTTAGCTCGCGAACGCGCGGAGGCAATGGTGTTCTGTTCTTCCCATGAGCGAAGTCGTCGATTAGAAGACCCACAGCGCTCGCAAGGAACGCCTTCGAACATGATGCTATACCAAAGAGGGTCTGAATCACGATGCTCAGTGGACATAGCGTATGGAGGGGGCCGCAAACACGTACGTCTACGGTCATATCACCGCCATCCTCCGTCCTCTTCCCGAAAGCACGTAGTTCGACAGTGCCATTTGAGTGTGTCACTCCTAGAGTTAACCCCGGAATATTATGATCTCCCAGAAGGCCCTCCACAAACTGTGTGAGTTCAGGCGTTATGACATGTCTTCGTGCCTCGGCGTGAGGGTAAGGCTCGGCTATAACCGGGATTTGTAGACAGATAGCGAGGTTTACCAGCCACAGGAAGAGAAGTGAGGGTCCGAGGAGCATCTCCAGGCTACCTGCGACGTTTTACGAAGCACGAGCAGCACAAGATGAGGGTTCGACTATGAGGACCTCGAGCAGCCATTCGCCGGGCACACGATGAGTCAGACATAGACATCAATGATGCACGCTACGAACCTGGATGTCCATATTAGGGCCATCGGGCCCTCTCCCGGAACTTGCCGGCATCATCAGAGCCTGCTGCATGAACTGGCTCTCGCCTTCGACTTGTATCGCCACCTCCATAACATTGAGACAGTTTACAAACGACAAACTGCACCGAAGAGGAATATTAACTAAATCTCTATGTCATACTCCTGCCGTAACAGCTCTCGCACTCTCGGGGTATCAGGTTTGATGTTGCCGTTCGCGGGTGAGAACCAGGCAATGTGCGACGTGCCACACACCACAGGCCAGAAAGTCTCGAACGTACACTGATATCAAGTGAGTACAATTGCCTGTAGAGCCATCCGGCCACTCACTGTACGAGCCATCTGTTGACGCGTCCTCAGCTTGCCATATATGTAGCCACGAACCCACATATCAGTGTCAAGCTTGACCCAAACGAATTGGCCGTCCTGGAGAGACGGTTGGAAGTGAGCACAATGTTCTTTTGTATCGTTGGCCACGGCTTACTCGAAACTCGTGCTTCAATAGTGTCTGATCGAGGTTACTGATCTCTGGTTCCCCGCCGTCGGCCTTGTCGACGTCAACATTATCGGAAACGCCGAATGTATGACCCGGAGTTGCGTTCACGGGGCTACTCAGGGTCACAAGAGTACTGCTGGGTAGCCTCGACCTCGGCTCCTCAGGCGCCACCCCAAGCCAGTCCCAGTTCGGCGCCTTGGCTTTCACCGGCGACGATCTCGCACCAGCAGGACTGGCTAAGGTCTTCTTCCTGGGAGATGTGATGTTGCTCATCGTAGCCGTGTATGTGTATGGTGAGATAGATCAGGGATCGTTCAGCAGAAGGAGCACTCCAGAGTCCAAGTGGCCCAGCCAGTTGGCACGTGACGCACGCAAGACAAAGCGGTCTTGGGCATAATACCTTTGTTCGCATATTTTCTACTCACCGACAGTTGCAGATTGATGTGTTGTTTGTGTGCCGACGGGGCTGACTCGTAGAGGGGGAAATGCTGAGGGAGCGCGACATGAGCAGTACTAGTCGGCGGGTCCTCAAGACCCTTTCCATCAAGGAATGTAAGTTTCCCTAGCACATTGTCGGGAAAGATATTGTTCACTTGTCCTTCGGAAGTGCCGCGGTTGTCACGGTTTTATCGTGTAGGGTCGTCGACAGAGGGCGTCTACCGCACTACGAGAAGGCTGTGCATAGTTGACGTTCTCTTTGATGCAACTGTAATGACGATCTCACTGATACATGCACAGCCAGTGATAGAGGCATGCCCACGCATGCAACTGCCAACGTAATTCGAAGGAAGGCGTTTCAGCAGTACAGGTCATCACGAGGAGACTGAGCGGCAACTTGAATAACACTATGTGCGCAACCCAAACAAGAAGGCTTCATGAGGTCGAAGATAGTCTTCTTCGAGTATAAAAACTAAAGACGAGAGTCATGGAACTCCAGCTCTCCAGCTCGTCCACTCACTAGTCTCCTCGTCGTTCAGGTGCTGGTCGGTGAGTCCCTACTGTCTCCGCATGGTTTTTCAGCCTCGTTCATCATTCCAATGCAGCCTCTACTTTACTATTTTACACTTGACTCCGACGTCTACAGTCTCTGCCACCTCCGTACATCGCCCGCCTATCCCTCTTGACCCTCACAACATGTACACTCCCAAGACCATCCTTGCCATTGCCATTGCCGCCGCAGCAGCTCCCGCGCTGGCTATGCCGTAGGCGTCAGATTGTATACTAGATAACGCACCTATCTGACGCATACCAGGGCCGGGCCTATAGCAGCTCGCGAAGAACATCACAACGTCCTCCTCGAACGTCAAGCCGAGCCCTTCGAGGCTCACAGACCTCTTGGGTACGCCCCTTTGATACAGAAGTGCTGCCCGCATCAATCGAATATCATGCATTGCAGGCCCTTTGGCGGCGCACGTGGAGGTCCGGGTGGCTTCGGTGGACCAGGCGGCATGCCTCCCTTTGCGGGTATGCCCGGCGGCTTCGGGAGCCAGGGCGCACAAGGTGCACCGAGCGCACCGAGTGCACAAGATGCTCCAGGCGCGTCGGACGCGGCGAGCGACCAGGCCGCGCAAACCGAGCAGAGCGCGCAGCCCCAGGCACGGTCGCCGGCCTTCCGCGGCTTTGGCGGGCAGGGCGGCTTCGGAGGAGGCATGCCTGGGGGCATGCACGGCGGAATGCGCGGCGGCGGCATGCAGGCTCGCGCGCCGAGGGGCGCCGGAAGCGTGGGTGGCGGGCCCCGTGGCGGCGCGGGCGGCGGCACGCGCGGAGGAGAAAACAGGATCATGCAGGCGCGCCACCGGGGGCACAAGCATGGCGGCATGCACGCCCGCGAGCCCGGCTTTGGCGGCATGCACGGCGGGTTCGGTGGCGGCGGCCGTCCTGGCTTTGGCGGTATGCACGGTCCCCCCGGTGCCCGTTCGCCTTTCGGCGGCATGCATGGTGGCTTTGGTGGTGCTGGCCACGCTGGCTTCGGCGGCATGCACGGTCCTCGTGAAGCACGCTCGCCGTTCGGCGGTATGCACGGCGGTTTCGGTGGAGCTGGCGGCCGTCCTGGCATGGGCGGTATGGGTGGCATGCATGGCCCTCCTGAGGCCCGCTCACCGCGTGGCAGCATGCATGGCAGTTCCGGTGGCGGTAGCCACATCGGTACGAGCGGCATGCATGTTACCCACGAAGTGCGCTCGCCTTTCGGCGGGGCCGGCGGCTTTGGTCACTTTGGTGGCGGCAGGGCGGGGGGCATGCGCGGCGGTCCCTACGCTCGCTCGCCCAGCCCCTTTGGCGGTCGCCCGGGGCGATTCGGTGGCGGTCATGGCCGTTTCCCCGCACGCGACTATAGGCTCTCACAGCAGTCCCGGAGCCTGGAAGACCTAGACTAGGATGCCTCTTGCAGTGCCGATGTATCTCACAAATTATATGTTTCATCGTCAGGCTTTATGCTTGCTTTACGGAGACGGATAATCACATGCTTCATAAAGCCCAAGCCTGAGGTGAACCTACCGTCTTCGATCAGCGCGTACATAGGGACGGTCACTCACGACGCAGACTGCCTCTTCTAGATCATGGTTGGGCCGAAGAGGGCGTCTCACGTACATAGCGAAGTACAATAGCTGTATGCGCGCATATTTAATGATAAGTTAATGATCGCAGGAGTATTATGACACTGACTTTTCCAAGTCCAAGATGACACTGCTTGAAATGGATAGGTGAGTAATTTCGAAGGTCACCGAAGTGAACCTGAAGCCAATTGTCAGAAGAATGCCTTCGACGGTGGAGTCGACTGTTTACAAAGGAGCTGCCTGTCATTGATGGCTTGACTGCCACTCCAATGAATGATGGTGAATAGCAGTTCGCTCACCGAACGCTAACTCGAGTCAATGATCAATGGAAGCACCTGCGACTCGGATGTGATCATAATAGTGAGCTACCATTCCGCCACTGGTTGCGATATATGCTCTACTCACCATTCCTAATGGCAATATCCACTGGCGGCAATACTGTCTGCGACACCAGCTTCTGCCTGTCGCAGTGTAGAGACCTGACCGCACGGCTATCGATGACGGTACGTCGGGGGAATGTGTCGCACTGCCACACATAGCACAGCTCGCGCCCGCATCGTCACAGACGGGCAACGGCCTTGCCTGGGCATCCCCGCCCGTCAGCGCCCCTGGGAGGAGGTCCCAGTCCTTTTGGTACATCGCGAGAAGCCGCCCATAAGCCGCGTCCTCGTCACCGTCTCCGTCATACAGCGGCCCCGCACGAGCGCATAGGTCCTAAGTCCGTACCGCTTGCGGCGTCGCCGTTGACATACTGGGAGCCCGCATGCTGTGGTGACAGCAGCAAGTTATGGCAGTTCCCAATGGTGATGGCAGCGGGCACAGCGATGGCGACAATGACCGCAGGCGGGGCCGCTTCGCAGGAGGGCCGGGCATCGTGCGTTGTTGTCGTCGTTGGCGGATCGGGAGAGGCGGGATGAAGCCCCGCGGGGCAGACGGTAGGGTCACCTAGGGCCCACCCTGCATGCCGCCGAGCTTAACCTAGGCGAGGTGCAGCAACAAGGGGCGTGCACGGAGATGAAGGGCCATGCCCTATGCACGCTGTGTGCAATGGGCCCTTACGATCGAGTGTGGCTGATCCGCGTTCATCTGGAGGGCGTCGCACGGCGAGCCGTATGTTTTCAGCAGGGCCAGAGGGTGCCAGGGGCCGGCTGCGGTTGCGACATGATGGTGGGTGTCCGGGGAGCAGACTTTCGTCCATTTCCGCTGTACTTCGATCTGGGAGCGTTTTAGGCTTCCACACGATTCTAAATAAGACGGTTGCGTTAACGCTGAACCTTGATACACCGATGTGGAGTGCGCAACGACCCTCCGCTAGACCAGGAGGACTCGCGGCTTCAGAAGAACGCCTACCATTTGGCCGCAGGGCAACCAGCAGTCGGCGCGGCCGCTGGTGACGGGATTCAGGCCCCGTCAGAGATGATCACGCTTGCTCACCAACACATGCCACTGTGAGCGAACGGGTGTTCCATTGTGTGAGCAAGGATCATGGCGACTGCAAAGCGAGTTGGTCAGAACGTGTCCACTTTCCGCATCCGGTCACCTCGCTTAGTCAGTGCCCGCTTGGTCGAGTCTCGCAACCTCACGATACAAACACTCAGCTCACTCGAGGGCAGCTCAGAAACAAAATCACCCTTGGTTGCATGACATACTTTGCATATATGTACTACGCATACAAAAATACACATATTGGAAGACTGTACTTTGATGTGCTCTTCATGGACAGGTTTTGCAGTACGACACGACGAGGAATGTGAAATGAAAGAGAAAAAGGTGGACACACATCGACAGAGCGAGAAATCGTGCATGAGAGGAGGACCAAATTGACAAAGGAACACAGAGAGAGAGATGACGCAGGAAGATTGTATGGACAAGACGAGATATAAAGAAAAAGACGTGCGGAATGCGACAGAGCGACAGCGACGAGCGGAGACCGGATGCCAAGTGCGTGTAGCGGGAGGGGATGCGTGCGGGGAGGCGAGTGCGGAAAAACGAGAATGCAAGAGACGGCAAATGACAACAGACAAACAGACCCGGCGAGCGCGCCTACGACACCACCATCTTGTGGCTGCCTCCGCTCCCGTGGCTGCCATGGCTCGACGCAGGCGACGGCGTACCCTTGGGTCGGGACGACGCAGGCGGCGAGCGTATCGTGTGCGGCGGCGAGCGCGCGGGGTGCACCACGATCTCACGCTTGGCGGGCATCCGCTGCGCATTCGGCGAGTTCGAGCGCGAGTCGCGCAGGCCGGCCGCGTCCGTCGGGGACATACCTGGCGGCGAGCGCTGCGGGGGCATGCCAGGACCAGACGTGTGCGTATGCGCGTGTGCGAGTCCAATCGGGCGCGGGTGCGGCGGTAGCATCGTCGGGAGCGGTGGGCTCGGCGGATACTCGCCCGCGCGTTGCTGCTGCTGCTGCTGGAGCTCCTGGCGCATCTCAGGCGAGTGCGACGCCTGCGAGGTCGGCTGCTGGCGGAACGGGATTGGGGATGGGCGCGTCGACGACGGGGCTTGCGCGGACGGCGATGACATGCGCCGCCCAATGCTGTCGACGCGTGTCCGCTTCGGCTCGGGGTCCTCGGGCCCTGGGCTCAGCGGCCGCTTCGACGGCGGCGAGCTGCGCTGCTGCATCGCTGGGTGCTTCGCCATCGAGTGCGGCGACGTCTGCGCAGGGCCAACACGGCTGTCGGGGGGAGAGCGCATCGCGGCGCCAGCGTGCCCACCGAAGCTGCGCGGGTCGCTCGGGCCGCCACGGTACGACGACATGTTCATGAGAACCTCGGCAGCGGCGCCGTCACCGTCGTAGTCCTCGTCCACGACGCGTGTCGGCGGGTGATGTGCGGGGTTGGCGACCGAGTTCGTCGGCGAGGGTTGGGCGGAACGGTTGGCAGAGCCTGTGCCAGAGCCGTGCGAGCTCGGCTCGGGGCTACCGTTGCTGCTCGTCTTCTGGCGGTACGAGCCCGGCATCGACATGCCGTACTGCGAGTCCTGGCGCGGCGGCTGCATGGGGCCGGGCGTATCTTCCTTCGAGCGACGCTGCCGCCTCTTACGCTCCTTCTTCTCGCCAGGGACCTCGACCTCGGGCGTCGCGGCCGGGTGCGCCTTACGTCGTCCGCCGCGGGACTTGGTCTCAGACGGCGTGCCGACAGGGCCCATGCGCGGGCTCTCGGACGGGCGCGAGCTGCCCGCGTATTGCGGTGGCGGGGGCTGAGCCCGCATGCGCAGAGCCTCAGGAGACGACATGTGGTAACGGGCGTCGACCTGCATCTCCCGCTCGTACTCACGAGACTGCGCCTCCCGCCCGTCGAAACGCGGGTCGTACCGGCGCTGCGGAGTATCGAGGACGACCTCGGTCAGGGTGGAGCGCGAAGGCGGTGGGGGCGGCGGTGAGCGAGCGTGCTGTGGGATCTGCACAGGCACAGGCCCGGGACCCTGCGACGCAGGCCCGGCGTGCTTGGCGTCCCAGTACGACGAAGACGCACGCGGGTATCCCGGGTGTGGGTGTGCACTCCGCGGCGAGGCCTCCGGAGGACTGTCCCGACGGTCGCGCGACACATTGCGGTGCGACTGCTGTGCGTATATCGGCGAGTGCGGGCGAGAGCTGTACATGGCGGCCTGCTGCGGGTGCGGCGGGTAGTCTGCCGGGGCTGGGCGCCCACGGTGATCGCGCTCCCACTCACGTTCGGCACCCGGAGGCATCCGGCGGTCCCAGCCAGGCTCGACACGCTCCTGGGGGATCTCGCGCGGGTACGCACGAGGGGAACGCGTGTGAGGGATCTGACCAGGACCGACCGGCGGGCGATCGTTGAACGCCGGCAGTGTGCGAGGCGGTGGCGACGCCGAACCGGGCGACACCCTGAGCGGGCGAGGCGCAAAGCTCTCGTGCTGGTGCGACTGTGGGAGTGGTTGGGGCTGGGGCACAGGGTGGTGCAGCAGGAGGCTGTTCGACGGGACACCACGAGGCGGCTCGCGGTACGAGGCCTGTTCACGCATCGGCGGCCTGTCAACGTCCATGGGCGCCAAGATGTGCGATTGCGGGCGTTGCTCGTCGTTGAGGATGACGGGTGGAGGCGGACCGCCACGGAAAGGACCTGGAGATGAACGACCTTGGAGCTGAGCAGGAGGAATAGGTAGAGGCAATTCGTTAGGGGCACCTCTAGAGTCGGCTCTGAAGAGCGGGCGTGGTGGCATGCCATTCGTGTGCAGCACCAATGGAGGTCCTGTCAAGCCAGCCGGTTGCGGCATGAGGGAGTTAGCGTACGCAGTCGGATGCACATCTTGCGGGCCTGGAGCTGCAGGCACCTGCGAGCCGGTCGCCTGGGCGTTCTTGAGAAGTGCGAGGCGTTGGGCGATCGCCTGATTGGTGGGGTCGAGCTCTGCGGCGCGAGCGTAGGCATCGATCGCGTCGGAAATCTGATTGTTGCAGCTCTCGTAGAGGCTACCCAGGTCGAACCAGACTTCGGAGATGTACGGGTTGATCCGGATGGCGCGCGAGTACGCGTCCAAAGCGTCGCGGTACTGGTTGATCTGGAAGTACAGCACGCCGATAGAACACCAAAACGTGGGGTTTCGGCCGTCACGGTAGACGGCCTGCTGATACGCCTCGTACGCTTTGTTGTACTTCTGACCGGCCATGTAGGCGCGGCCGAGAAGGTACCAACTCTGTGCATCGGCTGGATCTAGAAGGTGCGGAGCAGCGCATGTGAGACATGTGAAAGCGGAGCGGCGAACTCTATCGAGCGGGAACTTACCGGCCTCGAGGCTCTTGGTGAGATACTGAATGGCGAGCTCTTGATTTTGGAAAGAGGAGCCGTCCTGATGGTACAGCCAGCCTAGCTGCTGTAGCACCTTTGCGTGACCGGGATTGTCTGCCACGACTCGTTCATAAGCTTCGCGTGCACGAACGTGCTGGTAAGCGAGATAAGCCACGGACGATCCGAAAAAGAAGCGAGGCGATAGGGTACTTACATCATGCTGCTGCTCGTACACATGACCGATCTGGAACCAGATATCGGCATGCGCGAGTGGGTTCGGGGGATTGCGCAAGATGCGATCGAAGCACTCGAGGCTCTCCTGGTACTTGCCCTGCTGCTTGTAGATGATGCCGAGCCTGAATAGGATCTCGTTGGCCTTGTCGAAGTCTGCGGGGTTGGCTTTCCAGCTGAGTATAAGCGCGAGACCGCGAGAGGCGCGGGAGCACGCACCCTTGTCCATGCGAAGGACGGAGGAGAAGGCTTCCTCGGCATGGTCCAGAGAACCGTAGCGGTCGTAGAGGATGCCTATGCCGTACCAGAGCTTTGGATCCTCCTAAGGGTGGGTGGCGATAAGTCATGGGGCGAAAAGGGCGCTGATGTGAGGGCCTACCTTTGGATTGGGCAGGAGGTAGAGAGCCTGCTGGTAGGCGGCGTATGCCTTCTGGAGGTCATCCTGCATGAGGTAGCAGTGCCCTGAAGGGACCCGTGTGAGCCGGGGGCATTGAGCGGAAGCAGAAGGGACGGTGGGCGCTTACCGAGTGCGCTCCAGACTTCGCCGTTGTCTTGCTGCATGTTGATGACGCGTTGGAAATACTCGACTGCCTAAAGGGGAATCGCGTCAGCGATCTGGAATGATCTAAACTAAAAATGATGGCAGGCCCGGAAAGGCGTAATGCTCTCCCGGTGTTTATCCGGGCGGCGGCTGCGCGTACCTTTGGGTAGTTCTCTTTGATCCGCGCGATGCCAGCGACCTGTGTGAGGCCGGAAAGAGACATGGGATTGTGACGCAGGGCGTTCTCATACGCCGAGAGCGCATGTTCCAAATTTCCCATCTGCTCGGCGACGCGACCTGCCGCGGCGTCAGTTCTCTCTTGTTGTGCCGCACGCGGTTGTCCTGCTTACCAATCAGAAGCCATGTCTGTTCGTTTGCCTGTGCGAGCTTCTGGATCGAGCTGGGGACGACCGTCCCGTTGGCGCCGTTCGCGACGGCGGGCGAGGTGACCAGCGCCCCCTGCGCCGGTGGTGGGCCGGCGCCCGCAGCAGCGAGGGGGGTGGCGGGTATCGAGCTGCCATTCAGGTGCAACGGTGGGTGGGCGTGTGGATGCGGCGGGGGCGGGAGGGAGTGGGCGTGGTGGGGGACATGGGGGTCGTGCAGGCGGATATCGCGTTCGGGCTGGCGTGGTTGGCGGGTGCTCATGGCGGCGCCGTCGTCGTCGCTGTCGTCGTCGTCGGGGGCGGCGCGGACGATGGGGACGGGCGGCTGGAGGACGGATAGGGATGGAGAGGCGAAAAAGAAGAGTCCGCTCGCGGGGGACGGGTGGCTGTATATATGGGGGGGCTGCGGGTGTGAGATCAGGGCATAGCGAGAGAAGACGATCACAGATCCAACGTCGCAAGCGTTTGGCGGAGACGCCAGCGACACGGAAGCGTGACGAAACCGGAAGGCGCTTCGACGGGCGAACACCCGCCGTCAACAGAGTGCCATCAGATCGCGATCTCCTGCCAAGCTCCGAAATACCATGGCACGCACAGAGTTCACTTCGTCAGAAGCTTCCCCAGGGATCAGCGCTCTGCCGGCAACTACTTTGGGAGCCCCCAGATCTCAGATCCCGCCCATGCATTAGCCTTTTCCATCACCATCGATGCTCTCGCCGCGTCGTAGCCCGCACGGCCTCGCCGTCCCGCCGCGCCTCCAGTGAAACACGCCCGGTCCTCTCGGCTCCGCATCGTCAGCCTACTCATATTGCGCTGCGCAGGGACCCCCCGCGTCTCAGATCGTCGTCTCCGATTGCACGCCTGAGATCGGTAATATAACATCCAGGACCTTCCATTTGCCCCACCGGCCGGGTGTGGCAACCCTGTGTCACCGCGCAACACAGCACGAAGCATCCCGATAAAGATAGGCGTCGCACGCAAGGCGTCCGGCAAGCGGTCCTGCAGATCACCCTGTGCGCGTGACGCGCCCCTCCGCGAAGCAGCAAAGGGACTGCCTGTTGCGAACACAATGGCGCGGACAATGGAGAGGGCGTCCCGTCGCGAGGGCGTCGCAGCCCGCGGGAAGTCCTGCATGCCCCTCGGACGGGAGCCCCTGCTGCTGACCAAACACGCATGCAAAAAAAAGAGCCCGAACGCCATGTCGCACAGCGCAGTCGGACGAGAACGCGAGATGCTTCCGGCGGCATGGCGCGGGGCCATCACCGATCTGGCACTTTGCGCGTGATACGTAACAATCAAATTGCCACTGCGGGCGCGGGGGCACATGGGTGCGGTCGCCGTTTCCGGGGGACAGCCCGCCACGCCCGGGCGCGCGCCCGCGATCTGCACCTTGCCCCAAATCGATGCGATGAAGAAAAATAGAAGGGGGCGCCGGACGGCCGGTGATTGATGGCGAGGGAGCCCGTCGGCAGGGTACAGGGCCCAGAACCACGTGCGCCGCAAACTTTGACGGTGACGCGGGGCGAGAAAAACGGCGGCTGGCGCGCGCGGCAACTGCCCGGACGTGCATCAGGCACGCGCAAGCGGTTTTCCCGGGTCGGGCCGTCAGCGCCCCTTACCTCAGCTTGCCCCCGCCAGCCCCCGCCCCGCCCGCGTCGGCGCCAGCGCAGCACTGCCACCGCCCCCGCTGGGCTCGTCCCGGGTCCGAGGAGCGGCCGCACATCGCACTACGCCGCGCCGCGCGCCCCTGTGGCGCCGCGCCCCCCTTTGCCCTGCGATGCGCTATCGCAACGGGCCATGTGCTCACGCCCCCTCTCGCCTCGCCTGCATGCCAACTTAGCGTCCGCCTATGCCAGCATTCGCGGCGCGCGCTGATGGGGAATGGATGCCCCGCACAGAAACACGGCTGCGCGTTCCCAGCGCAGTGGGGGCCCGCGGCAGAAGCAGCACACACCTGGGTCAAAGCACACACACACGCGCGCGCGCGACCTGGGCCTCTGATCACGAAGCACCCGCGGCGAAGCACCGGTTTTGGGGGCGGCGTCCCGCGGGCGCGACGGATATGGGCTGGCGCAGGCTGGGCGTGTGTGCGGCTGATTATCATCGTGCGACGGCGATCGCCCATCGGCTGCCATATCGGGCGCGCGAGACGGCGCCTAGCGCAGTTCCCCGCGCGCAGAACGTGGGCCGCGCCGCTGATTGGCTCCGCGGGGGCCCCGGGAAATCGGGCACAGGCCCAGCGCGCAACGCATGGGATCGCCCAGCGTGGCTTAGCCTACGCAGTGCAAAGCACCGGCTGCTTTCTCGGCAGGACTGACGTCTCGCGACAGATACGCCGGACGGTCGCATGCGTCCTTGGCAGGGTGAGTGGGCGCGTCCACCCGGCGTATTGACGTGCGTGGGCGAGGGCGACGCTGTGCCTGTTGCCGGGACGACCGCGCTGTGTTGTTCACCACACAACTCGCTCATGCGAAAGCCACAATATGCACGCGACACGTTCCCTGAATCTTCGCGGGACCACACACTCGCCCTCCGCGCTCTAGGCCCGTGTGCCCCACCCTGCCCTCCAAGCGTCGCCAGACGCACCCGCAGGTCGGGCGCGGCGGCATCCCCGAGGGGCGTACGCGCACAGCGGCGCGGCGCTGGAGCGGGGCGCGTGCGCGGCCCTGCACAACCCACCGTCACTTGACCTTGCGCCATCCTGGGACGCCGCTTCCCCGCTTTGCGCGGCAAGAGACAAGACCCTGCGCTGGGCGCGCGCCGCGACGCTACACGGTTCGCCTCGCCGCACGCGAGATCAGCATCTGCCCAACGCGTGTTTAGAGGCGGTCGTTGCCGCATGCGGCGCAGGACCCTGCGGGTGGGCCGCAGCAGCCCTTCGCACGCACACACGCGGGTGGGTCCCTGGGAGCGTGCACCCGCGCGCGCGCCCGTGCGGGGGGCCCTGCCAGACAGGCTCTGCGCAGCGGCCGCGAGCCTCATGTGCCCTCGCACGCACTAGCAGCAGATCGCCAAGGGTCCCGGTCTCTCGCGTGTGTCGACGGAAACGCCGAGTGTCATGCAATGCCACGTTCGAGGCGCCGCTGTACGAATGGCCGCCGCCGATCGGGGATCGTCCCTCGCTCGGACGCTGTGCGTGCGATCTCGCGGGCTGGTGTCATGGCAGAGTGGGGACGTCCAGGACGTTTGCGTGTTGCCGATGTCAATATGGGCGGAACAGAAACGCCCATTAGAGCAGGCGGCCCCTTGTCGCACTCTGTTTGATTTTTCTGACAGGTTGATGGGAGCAAGAGCTGGGTGACGGCACGTCTAAAAAACACTGCCGAGGAAAATGAAAGGACCTGTGTGCCCCCCTCCCCCCGGTGTGCGCTTCCCTTGTCCCGACGCGCGCGGACGGCGGACCCCGTGGGAATGCCTGTCACGTGCATGTAACTGTCACGTCACGCTGTGCGCTCATCGAATGTTGTCGAAGGCACCCGAGGCCTGCACGGCGACGTCGACAGCACGACTCACCGTTCTCTCTTTCTCTCCACCCAATACCCACCACACGACACACACCCCCGAGCTGCACGAACGCGCGCGCGCGCGGAGACAAGGATGACCCGTGAGTGCCCTCGCGCGCTCCTGGCGCGGGTTCGCTGACGAACTGCCATTGCGGTGGTCCTCTGTGTGTGGTACAGGTGGTAACCAGCGTGAGATGGACCGCGCGAAGGCGCAGAAGAAGCTGCAGGCGCTGCAGAAGAGTAAGGCCAAGGAGAGCGCGGCGTCGCTCCAGAAGCGCAGAGAACAGTGCGTGCCCCCCTTGTCCCCTCCATTCCGCCCGCACTCACTCACCACGGCTCCTCCGCGCAGAGACGCAGCGATACTGAGGGAGAAGCAGAAGGTATGATGGGTGCCTGTGCGCTGCGAATGCGTTTTGCCCGGACTGCTGACGTCTGTTGCAGAAAAAGGAGGAGGAGAAGGCCGCCGCCGCTGCTGCAGCTGCAGGGGGAGGCAAGAAATAACAACGGCTCCGGGCGATCCCCGCCCGCGCACCGATCCCGCCAACGACGGTGCGCTCCGTGCTCTTGCTGCTGCCCCTGCACCCTCCCGCTCCTGCCCGGGGTCCGGACCATGCCATGCTCTTCGGCCCTCTCATGTTCTGTCTCGCTTTCGCTTACTCGCATCGTGTCTCTCCCAATATCTTAATGCCGCCACACGCCTTGCCCATGTATTCTTAGGTCCAATGCCCATATACACCTGCTACGCTACATGCTTGGAATCGAGCGCGATCCGCCGGGCACGCACTGCCACGCCACCGCGTCTATATCACAGGCCTCAGACTCACGCAGGCATGTATACGCTCGTCATGGCGTCCCGTGGACAGCGCAGGCGATCGTCGACGTGGCACGCGCGCCAGGGGTGCTTCACGGGCGCGACTGGACCCACAATGCGGCCGCGATTCCCACAAGGACGGGGCGTGGAAGATATCCGGAGGAACACCACCACATCGCACACGAACGTGCCCCGGGCAGAACGCAGCCTGAGGGGGAACCCTGTTTTTCTCTTCGCGCTGCTGTGTTATCGCGCGACCCCTTCTGACGCGGAACGGCGCCCCCCTTGGCGGAGACTGTATATCGCGGCACGACAGTGATGCGCGGCGCACGAAACCCAGAGGTGCGGGTCACGAAAGCGTAAACATGTTATCTGTCTGCACGCTTCCCCTCCTGCGGGCGAGCGTTGGCTGTGGGAGCCCCGACGCCCGATACGGGCGCGCGGCGCGCTGCAGAGCTGGGCTATGTATATGCCTCCGCGCGGAGGCCACCAACCTTGGCACTTCTCTCTCGCTGTTCTGCCTCCGCGGCGTGCGGCTCAGGAGGCCCGCACATGAGGCCTCTTTCTGTCAATGTGCCTTTCGGTGTACCTGCGCAGTACGCCACCTGAACAGGAAAGGAGGGGCGGGCCCCTGCTGCAACCTCGCTGCTCCCGTCAGGACGCCGCCATTGCACATGATATATAGACCCGCGCCGCGGGCCCCCTTCCGTGGTGTGGAGCGCGAAACACGTCGCACGGCTCGCCCGCGATCGCGGCCCCCCGCCTCACAGCTGCCGGCTGCGGCGCCGGGAGCCTGGTGCCCCCCGAGCGCGGAATAACCGCGGCGGACGCAACCCACCTGATCCCGTGGCGAGGGGCCAACGCCCTTTTGTCTGACGGTGTTTTGATGGCGTGTTGTGCCTGGCTGGTGATCGCACAGATGGACGTATATATCAGTGGGTGTCGCTGCGCGCGTCGTCAGGGGGGAGCAGCGCGCCCCCGGGTTGATCCTCGCGCGTGCGCCGAGACTCTGCGTGTGGCGCAGCTGAGCGCATCGTGCACGGGGATAAGCGTGCGTCATCGCACCGCAAAAAGCGGCGCTCGTGTCCATTCCGAGAATAACCGGACGTGTGTGTGTCTCCCATCTCGGAAAACTCTGTCGGAAAACGATTTGGCAGACAGGCTCCATCGCGCGGGAGACGCCGCCCGCCCGTCCGGAAATGCTAAATGCGCTGCCTCTCGCGCCCAGGTGCGGCGGAAGGGGGACCCTGGATGTGGGGGGCGGTGGTGCGCTGCCGTGATTGCCACCGCGCGACAGGCACGGGGGCTGCATCTCGCACTGCAGCCGCGGCCGCCGCATATGCTTGCTTATCATCGTTGCGCGCAGCAGGCGCGCCCGGCGTCCGCGGGGCGAGACCCTGCCATCGCGAAGAACGCTGGCGATGAAAGTGCGACGACCCCGGTGTCTCGGGGCGCCACCGCACGCCGCACGCGGCCCTCGAGCGACGAGCCCAGGCGCGCCTTCCCAGCTTCGAGCGTCCCTGGAGGCCCGGTGGCTTTGGGGGCCCCATGGCCAACGGGGACCCTGGGCACACTCGCATGCGAAACAGAGACCACGGCCAGGACGCGCGATCGACGCCATGGCGACGGGGCCCGCGGAGCCGAGAGGGACCACTGCAGTGGCCCACATTCCCGACAGAGACTCCCGCGCGGCGCACATATACGCCCAGGCACCGCACGCCCATTGGGCGATTGCGTGCGCAGGGGGCGTGCCAACAGGACTGCGATAGACTGCTGGATGGCCCGACAGCTTCTAGCCCGCCGACGAGTGTCCTCGCGCAGCTTCGCAGACTCGCGGCGCGCCAGAAGCCCGCGGGCAGCCGGGTGCGGCAGGACGGGGGTGCCACGTCTGCCCATTGGGGCTGGTGTGACGTGAGCCGCGGCTTCGCGCGGGAGAGGACGTGTGCGGGATGCGCGAAGGCCATTTCATGCGCGTGGAGCCCGCAGGGTCTGGGCGGACATGAAGCGACGTGCCGTGACGTGGCTTCTGCACTTCTTCGTATCGCGCGCGCAAGGCCCGGGGGTGGCGATAACAGGGTTCTCATGACGATGCCCTGCAGTGTCAAAACGAGCACATATCAACGATCGCGCGCGCCTGTCAGTAGCTGCAGCAGGCTGTCAGCACAGCGCTCGCACGTGCGCTGCGCGTTCGTCTCCGGGGGCCCGCGAAGCCGCGATCCCGGATAGCAGAACAGGGGGAGAGGCGCAGACGTCAGCAGATGTATATATACCCAGAACACAAACATCCATGTCTGCGAATGCTACGACACGTCCTGCGCCGACCCGTTCTCGAGCTTCCGCCGCCGCGGGGGGAGCTCCTCCACGGTCGGCGGCGCCCATCCCTTTCCCCAGCCCGGCGGCGCCCCGAGCACGGCGTGCGGGTACGCCGCGGGCGCGAGCGGATACACCGGGGCTGCTGGCGGCGGCGCGGGCGCCGGGTGGTGCCGCGCGCGGTACAGCGACAACAGGCTGTTCACGAACACAGTGAGGAACGAGAGCGAGGTCAGCGTGAATGCCTGCGCGGCGCGTCAGCGTTCTGCAGGCGGGGAGGTAAAGAGGCGCGGGGCCACGCACGAGGGTCTTCCATGATATGGGCTCCACGAAGCCGTTCACGACCTCCGCGATGAGCTCCGCGCCGACGCGCGCGCGCCCGACCTTGGTTGGGTCGCGGTTCATGCACGTCTCCCACTGCCCGCACTGGTGCGCCATCGCAGGGATCGGGCGCGACGCGCACAAGTTCGTCTTGTAATGGAGTGCACACTGTGCGATTTCCTGTACGATGTCTGTACGCACCAAAATGCACATCAGCGAACAATTGAGCGAGAGTACGAGAGATGCCGACGCCGGACGCACCCATGGAGTACTCGGCGATGCGGTGCTCAACGTCCCGCTGCACCGTAAGGATAAACTGCAGCAAAAGATACAGGAACAGCAGCACCAGCGACAGGTTGAAGAAAAACTGGAGGTACCTAGCCCGCCCGTGTCAGCACACCTCCTCACCGCAGAGACAGACAAACGTACCCCAGAAGCACATACGGCGTGTCCGACTTGGGCGGTGCTGGCGCAGGCATGTTCAGCGTGTAGTGGTTCGACGTCTTCTGTGTCACCGGCTGCGCGGCGTCGTCGTCCTCGCTCTCGGCCGCGCTGTCTTCCGCGTCGCCCGCGCGCGCACGCGCCTGCGCGCTGCGCTCCCGCTGCCTGCGGCGCGAGCGGTACACACGCTTGAGCCCGCCGAGCGCGATGCGGCGGTCCCTGCTGCGCTCCTCGTCGTCGTGCGCGCCGGGCTCCGCGGGCTTCGTCGGCGGGCTCGCGTCCGCCATGTCGACGTCGCGGATCTCGGCGTACGCCCCGCTCGGCGGCACCCACGCGTCCCGGTGCGGCGTCGCGGGCGCGGGCACGCTCAGCATGAACGGGATGTTCGTCGGCATGCTCCCGAATGTCGGCGCCGCGGCCGCGGCCGCGCACGCGCGCGCGTCCAGCTCGGCGAGCGGCCCTGCGGGGCGCGGTGTTGGCGGCGGAGACGGCAGCGAGGGGGCAAGCGGAGACGTACGTTTGCGCG